>JAQQZT010000037.1:4853847-4868847 GCA_030068275.1 Clarias platycephalus | reverse complement strand
ACACACACACACACACACACACACACACACACACACACACACACTCATTCACACAATACTGTTAACGGCAATTAGCCTAATCTGCATGTCTTTGCACTGTGGGAAGAAACCAGAGTACCCGGAGGAAACCTACCAAGCACAGGGAGAACATGCAAACTCCATGCATACTAGACCTGAGTGGGTCAAAGACAGAGGCATAACTGGAACACGGACCCGGGAGGTGCAAGGTGACAGTAAAACGGCACACATGCATTAATTGGCTGTATTTCTTCCTGGTCAAGGAGAAGGAAGAAATCCAGATGTCTTGCTTTATCTGTTTTATCAGCCGTTGTGCTAAATCCCTGTGCTGCCGGTGCCGACTGATGACATCGTTGAGCGCCCCGCACATGCGCAGAGGCAAAAAGGCTCATGAATTCTTAGTGTTTTAAAACCTGGTCCTTCCAAATGTGAAAAGGAAACACAATTGCATTTAAAGATTTCATTACACTTCATCAGAAAGACAGCCTGCCTATCCGTGTATTTATCATCCAATCTATAACATTGCTGGCAAAGATTTAAAGAGTTATAAGGTTGCAATGGGAAACGAGTTCCCACTTTGACTTTGAGCATCATCTACATCTACATCTACATCAGCTGGGCTAAACTAAATATCACTAGTCAAATGTACACATGAAGATTTCATGTCATCTGTTCAGAGTGTGTAAGCATTCTTCTCTGTTTTGATGATGATGATGATGATGATGATGTGCATGCTATTAAAGTGTACCATTATTTGCAAGAGATGAACACTTACAGTAGCTACGAAGACATCATTAGGTTGATTGACAGCATTAACTGGCTCCCCAACACCAACAATATTTTTTACGGGCAGGTTCAAAAGTTTTTGAAATAAAAGCATTTTCACGTTTTGATAAAATATACACGGTTTTTCCCATAAAGTTTTTGTTTTTTTTCTTTCTCTGAGAGAAAGCGAGAGAAAAACAAAATTTTATATCATTTTAAATGTTTATTTAATACACCGACAATAATGAGATAACATGTTTTCTCAGCCCACCACAGTTTTCAAAAGGTCCCGCTGATATCGTGTTTCTTGAATACAGTACATGCCAAATTGATGTGCATATGAATTTATGTTGTTTTTCACCCCTGCTCTTTTTGTCCTCTTCAGACAGTTACTCATGTGACCTAAAGTGAACATACACTAATTAGCCTTAAAATTAACATCACATAGCATTAACACTCACTCACTCATCGTCTATACCGCTTTATACTGTGTTCAGGGTCGCGGGGACCTGGAGCCTGTCCCAGGAGGCTTACGGCACGAGGCGGGGTACACCCAGGACAGGGTGCCAATATAGCATTAATACATTAACACTAATTATCAATTATATACCTACAAACTAGTGACAGAATTATGCGCACTCAAGGCCTCTGGTTTGTGCCTCTGGGAACCAAATGCAAGCCTGTGTGGTCTGATCCTACAAAAATGCCAACGCAGCAAAACTCAACAAAAAAAAAATGATGGCCATGATAGAAAGGCACTAGGACACCCAATGCTTCACAACTCGCTGCACCTGAAAAAGCAAAGAGCCCAAGGCCTTGAACATGGCCTCCAAACTCTGCCAATGACAACATAGAGGTTTTTCTTTTTAAAGATCTTTAAAGAAAAGCTGGAAATGTCTATCCTGTTCAGGTAGAACGCGTTCTTATTTTTCAGGTTCCAGTAATCCCATGACGTACATTTTAATAAGCAGCTCACATAGAGCGTATTAGGGTGTGCAGTAAGGTCCAGCGGTGACTCCATTTGCTGTCCAGGCTTAGAGCTTTAAGAGTTGCTTTTGTCCTCTCATGCTGTTGTTGAGAATTTACTGTGCCATGGCATCTCAGCATGGTTTGGCAACCTGAGCGTCCAGCTGAGGGCTTAGATTAGCCACCTCACACAAAAGCCATGAAAATTATGAGAGGCAGACAGCTTCTCACCCTTCAGGAAGTTTATGCAAAAAAAAAAAAAAAGCATAGAGAGGTATATAGAATAATTTCAGACCCTGGTATAAATGGGCTTGTATAAGTGCAAGTCCTTTATATCCTCCAAGAAAAATATATGTTGAACAAGGTTTCATTTTTGCCATCTTATCCATTGTTAAGAAATGTCTTAAAGTAGAATGGTAGAAGACGTATACAAGTAGAAGGATAGAAGTAGAAGTATCTACTTGAGTACAGGAACAAAGTAAACATACAGTACTTACAGTATTACCTTCCACCTCTGGCTAATTCATTAATGCTTGCTTCGGGGAACACTCCATAACACATCAGTAGCAGTGATGAATAAAATGTCAAATATACAGTAACAACAGGTGGAATAAACAATAACAAAATTCATTCATTTCTCATGGACCATGTAAAACAGAAACCAATTAAATTGCATAAATATGTAAGGTCCAGTCAAAGCTCAAAATAAATAAATAAACGTGCAATTACAGAACCACAAGTGTGGGTACTTTGTTTTAAATAGAAGAGGTAGTAAACATCAAGCTTGTCTATTTACCATGCCTATTTTGTTTGTAAAAGAAACTTCATGATTACAGACCTGGACCGCTTGGTGTTGCTGAATGATGTTGCCTATCTGTCTCACCATGGGTATAAGTGTGCTTCAGTGTTCACATCTAACATTAATCAATCTTAATGGTTTTAAAATAGTAAGGCATAGCTTGAGATTGATAAAACGATTTTTTTTTATTCATTCTATGCAAAATCTGAACTTGTATCGGCTGATACTATTTGGATTCCCCTACACATTTTCCCTACTCATTCAACTCAATTCAATTCAATGTTATTTTTATAGAGCTTTTAACAAAGGTCATTGTCGCAAAGGAGCTTTACAGAATCAATGGAGAAGTACTGATCTAGAACATAATTGTTCCATTGTCAAATAAAAGCATTAAATAACACAAAAATCGAAGCCAAATAAACACTAGGTTTAACTGAAGCTGTTGCACAAAAAGTCCATTTATGTTTTGGGACAATAAAGAATGCATTGTCATAAATATCATCTTAATTTTGCGTGGTTATACTATTAAAAGTAGGACACATAATATAGATTATATCAAGTAGAGGGATATCATACACTAGTGACATTACCAGGTTAATAATCCTGGACTCATATAAAAAGGACTTACATAAGTGCCTTAAAGTTTCCATCAATAAATAGATCCTAACATTGGTTCACTAGGCTACCGACCAGAAGAAGCATCAGTCAAAGGAAGGATTTGTATTTATTTTTTATTCTTTTTTCTGATCTGATCATTCTGAATCAGATAGGTCTTTAGATGTCACTTGAAGACTGCCAGAGACCCAGCTGTTACAGACATTTAGAGGAAGTTCATTCCACCACCTAGGTGCCAGAACGGGAAACATGCTAGACGCATGTCTTCCTTGATCCCTGTGGGATGGTGGGACCAGTCGAGCAGTGCTGGAGGATCAGAGGGAATGAGGTCCAGTGTGGGTTGTGATAAGTGCACTGCTTTCCAGATTGTAGTTTCTATACCTTTCTATGGGGCTTCAAATCCTTTTTGCATTGAGGAAGAAAAATGTTTGTTACCAAAGGCCATCAGTGGTTTTCTGTCATTCTTGGGAGTTGAACTTATAACCTTCTGGACTCAAAGACCACCCAATAAACCCCTAATTTATATTTGCATGATGGTGTAAACAATAGGCACTTTTAGAAAGCAGCTTTACCGAAATCCAGATTGCTCATGAGAAAGCCAAAGTAAAAAACAAAAATATATATCCAGATGTGATGAGGAGGAAACCCTAAGAGAACCAGATTCAAAAGGGAGCTCATTCTCTTTCATTTCATTTCATTTCATTTCATCATTACATTACAAGTGTAGAAGAATAAAGACAAACACTGCTGTGTGTTGAAAGGATATTCAGTATGAGGACTGGGATGAGCATGAGACGGGTTTCTATGATGGTTATGACTTAGTAATCTACAGTATCCAGGTGAGATAGCACTGACCTATTTTGGGAAAGTGCAAATCCTCAAGGGTGTCCATGCGAAATCATGTACAGCAGTGCAGAGTGCTGCAAGTACAACAGGATGAATCCTCTGTGAGTCATGCTTTATCAACCCTAATGCTGCCAGCCAATCAGAACGCATGATTTGGGAATCAAATTAGTGATTCCCATTCGAGAAGTACGGTTTAACTCGGAGTGCGGCGAAATAAAACCATGCCTCGACTCTCCGTCCGGACTTTTAAAAATGTTCTGACGTGTATTTCGGCCTTGATGTGACGCAGGATCTTACAATTAGCCTTCGATAACGTTGCTCTTTCCACTCTTCCCCGATGCCGCGTTTCATTACATGCATCGCTTCACCTTATTAAAGGATGATTGTGTGTTCAAAAAGCAGCAGCACAAATTCAGAACACACTCGCAGACATCCTCATGCACGTATGCACTCGAAAGAGCCTGCTTGTGTTTCTCTGGCGGTGTTTTATTAGGAATGAGTCAGATCTCATTTTTTATGTATGGGTAAAAACACATTTTTATCATTATACACAGTTTATCGATGTTGTGGTGAGACAATCACAGCATGCCAACGAGCGTTAAAGATATTACCTTCAATCCGTCAGTAAAGCAAGCAATATGACGAAATTAGCAAGCATACATCAGCTGCGCAGGCTTTTTAAATTAGCATTTTAGCCAAGAGGCTCTCACCAAGACTAATGGCCATAATACATTTTATTTCTTATGCTAAAAGACTCGTCAAATGCGAGCATGACTGTAAATGGTTTACTTATCATTTTTATCCGCTTCATGAATATGCCTCATTTCTGTCTTTTATGCTGTTTATCTATTAACTTGCCGCTGTAAATGATGGGCCAAGCTCAACGCGATTCACGAGTCTAAATCAATGGAATACAAAGACTCATTTAATTATAAATATATAACCTATGATGATGTATGAGGCTTTTTAAAAGCAGGCGACAGGACAAAGCCTTCTTTTATCCACTCATCCACTTGCTCATCAGTGCCTATTGGGAATCCTCTAGTAATCCCGTTAATTAATTTCATAAGAGAATAATTAAAGGAGCGGGTGCCTTATCCTCTCTATAGGATGAGAAAGAGCTCGGGTTTTGACCTAAATGTGACAATCCGAGAGCAGAATTTCCCTAAGTGTTAGAGTTCGTCAGAAACGTGTGACTGGATGTCTTCATTAGTCCTAATCTCCACTCAGGAGGAATTACTCTAGCGTTAATTATGCCTCTGATATTCTGATAAAGCTTGAGCTAACAAACCATAACCCCCTCATATCAGGTGTCTGTCTCCAAGCTATTGTTAATTAATTCATGCTGATAGTGTGATTACAGTTATATTAAAAGCCACTTTAACGTGACATGCTATCTACACTAGTGAATCTGTGATACTGTATGACAGGCAAGGTTCAGGACCTAATTAACTGTTTGTCATCCTTGGATTTGTTATACCGTGCACTGATATCCTATTTCAGGTGGTATATATTCAATTATACATGATTGTGACCAAGCACACTTATGTTTTTATAAAATAAAGGTGTCCAAGTATGTTACAGCAATACAAAACACCAAATATAAAAGGGATGTTCAAGTCAAAGGGATTTGTGATGAAATTTCTCATGAATGAAGGCATACAACTGATTTTGACATTTACAGAAGACTTCAAGCACAGTATGCTGATGCGACTCTCATTAGCAGTAAAACATTTGAATGCAAACATTTTAAAGATCCAAGGTGGCTCAGAGCCCATTGCAGCCATACCTGTGGACATTCAGCGAGTGGAATGCCTGATCCTTGAAAATTGAAAAATACCTTGTAGACACCTTGTGAAAGGGATGCATCTGTCCGTGGGAATTGTACACACAATCATTCAACTCAGTAATCAGTCACTTGAACATTTTAGGAACTCAGCTGGGAGTTATCCTCACAACCCTCGTACAGTCCTGATATTTAAATCCATTAAGGGAGTTCATGGGAGGCCGGAATTCCAGGCGTGAAGCAGGCAGTTTGATCATGACTCCAGCGTACTGAGAAAACTTCAAATGACTTTGCATTAAAACAAACCTACTTGGATTCTATTTAGATATGTTAACTTGTTCTCCAAAGGACTGTGAATGAAATCCGAACATAAAAATTCTGACTTGTGTTGGAAATATTCAACAAAGAAGAGGTGAGCTTAGTTTTGGAGCATTTATCATGCAAATGCCAACTGACAAAGTTAAAACTAGATTAGTCTTTTTATCTACTGCTGAGAAAAATGCAGAGGTGCCTAGAGGCCTGCTTACAGTACTCGCCAGCTTTCCTGCTGTGTTCATTGCTAAAATACAGTATGAATCCACTTCATGTTTTGTGAAGTCACCTCTTGTATAACCACATTACTGCAGGACCAAGGAAAGACAGTTTGTAGATTCCAAAGGGAAGCAGTTGGTAGATTCCACAGAGAGATAGTCAGTAGGTTGTAGGAAGGCAGTTAGCTGGTTTCTGCAGGGAGCCAGGCAGGAGATTCCACGGGGTGGCAGCCAGTCAGTTTCACAGGAAGACATTCAGTAAGTTACACACTGGGTAGTCAGGCTAGAATCCACAGAGAGGCAATCTGTAGCTTCCACAGGGAGGCAGAAGGTAGATTCAAAATATGAACAGCCATTAGGTTTCCCAAGGAAGAATATGGTACCATATGTTCCACAGGGAAGGCAGTGTGTATTTTCCAGAAGAAGGCAGTTTATATTTCCACATAGATGTATTCTGTAGGTTCTACAGGAAGGCAACCAGTACAGTAGCTTCCTTCGAGATGCAGTAAGTAGGTTTCACAAACAGGCTGGTCGTCTGACCAACAATGAGGCTGTCAGGGATCCACAGGCAGGCAGGCAGTAGTTTTCTAATTAAGTTTCCACAGGTAGGCAGTCTGTAGCTCCTGCTGAGAATCTGTCTGTAATCCCTCCATGGAGGCAGTCTGTAGTTTTTAAATTGAAGCTGTTCCACAAAGAGGCAAACGGTGGCCATCTGTAGCTTCTTCAGGGAAGCTGTCTGTAATTTCCACAAGAGAAAGTCTGTATTTTCCATTGGGAGGCCAGTCTTATTTCCATAGTGAGGCAGACTGTAGTTTTCACATGACTGCAGTCTGTAATTCCATGGGCAGTCAGGTGATACTTTCCACACAGTGCCCCTCACCACAGGTTTCACCCACATTACTGAAAGCCATAACTTGAGGACATTTCAGACTCGGTGTGTCCTGAAAGACTTTCCTTGGTATAAAATGTATTATCCATTATATGCTTTATGCATGATTTCACTATTAAAGGGCAAACGGTCTAGCTGCCACACTTGAAGATAGCAATAGAATAAAGTTTCTAACAAGCAGCAGGTGTGACTCCACCCTTATGGAAAAAAAGATAAACACCCCAATTCCATATACAAAACATATTTTTTATCTTTCTAATAATTTTGTCTGAGCTGCACAGCAATTTGGCATGCTGTCTTGCAAATGTATTCTACTAAAGTGTGAAATTAAGCAAACACTTAAGTGTAAATCACTATGTGAACACCAATGTTGTTGCTGAGGAGCCTGCTGATTACAATAAAAGTATTTTAATTTGCTTGTAAATGTTGTCAGTGCTAGGTGCTATTAGTGAACCCAGGAAGACCTAGTCAATTTTGTTTTAAATTCCAACATGAATGAGTAAAAAGGGTGCTTTAAAAAAGGGCGAGTCTGTTATTTCACATATTAAAAGGTACATAAACTGAGATCAACTGGGCAGTAAAAATCAAATATATTAATAATCCATTACCTACAGGCTATATATTACCTTTATAGGACGATGTTAAATCATCCTTGCATTAAAGGAGTGATATTCAGATCAAGTGAAATAGACACAGGTCAAGAAATGCATAATCCAGAAACCAGTGTAAATGTAATCATAAATTTATGTGTGAAGTTACCAAACCCAACACAACTGCATTGATTTGAGAGAAAGAAAGTTCAGATACAAATAGAGATATGGGACGAAGGTACATTATTATATATGCATAATTCACAAGGATCTGATGGCAGGTGATCCGTACTTCCATGCATGCATGAGTGAGAAATGCTATTTTAAAAAATGTATGTATGTACAAACAAAAATAAAAAGTTGACTTCTGCCAAGAACTGTCCCCTACAGTATATTATGAAAACTTGGTCATGTGGTCTGACGAGTCCAGATTGACCCTTTTTCAAAAAAGGGAAGAAGCGATGCACCCATCATGCATAGTGGACACTGTACAAATCTCCGGAGTCAGTGTCAGGATCTGGGGTTGCTTCAGATGGTCAGGTCTAGGCCTAACAATGTTATGTGGCAAAAAAATTAAGTCAGCTGATGACCTAACAGACAAGGTTATCATGTTGATTACACCGGTATATTCCTGATTGACAATGCGAAGCTTCATCAGGCTCAAATTGTGGAAGGTTCTGAGAACAAGGAGGACTTAACTCGGTGTAAGTCTTACAGTGTAACTCTTTGTGTAGTGCTGGGAAGGACTTTATGAAGTGGTTGATCTTGGCCAAAAATGTATGCAAATATGGATGAGAATAAATGTGGTAACTTTGCTTAAGAAGTAGTACTTACCATGTTATAATTAGATTATTATTAAACATTACCTAATGCCATATTTATATTATGTCAATTATATTTCCTTTTATTTATTATACTGTATACTTTTTTTTATAATAGATTGATAATTAAAATTAATAGATAGACAGGAACAGATTATATAGCCGGATATTATGGCAATAACAATAATACTGAAAAACTTTCACCACTTTTAATTTAACATTTATAAGTATCTCTTTGGCCCTGTAAGTGAGCTGTAAAATGATATAATTTAATAACCTACAGTAAATGGTAGGATAAGTACTGCCAATATCTAGGTACAAACTTTAATAGGCTCCATGCACCAATATATCTATGCATCTTACTGTATATTAATTTTTATATTAAGTTTTGTCCAGGGTATTGTACCGATGACTGGAGTGTCAAACTGCTTCATAAAGTCTTCTCCAGCACATACCAAAGACTTCCAATAGGGTTAAGGTCAGGTTAAGGCCATTTTATGTGTGAATATGATTCCTCAATGTCTCTAATTGTTTCACTGTATTATATTCCCTACCAAATGGCCAAATAATTTCTTTGAATTAGAGCCAGAGAATAAGAGAATGTAAATATAAAGTCGATATGTTGCAGTCGTGATAAAGAAGAATATATTGTGATAGTCCATGGCAGAGGTCAAGGCAAAGGCAGACAAGAATCAACACATTCATATCTATTATCATTGTCCAAGAACATGGAATTGCTATAAGAATCTTACAATAAACAAGACCATGGGACTATAGAAACAGTTCAGAATTACAGGACGCATGTAAGACTTTCCAGAGAATTCTACACACAAGGGGTTCGAGTAGAATGATGAGAAAACAGGATACAAAAGACACATTGAGACTAATTACCAGAACAGCTGAAAACAATAATTAGAGGTTGGGCAAAGAAAAAGAACTGGTTTGATGCTTTCACACAAAAAGTAGACACCCAGCTGGCAAAGGATGTTATTAGAGCAGTCAATATGTACTTGACAAGTTTTAGGAAGGTTAGGTTGTATACATTATCAATCAATTTTATTTTTTATTATTTTTAACATTGGATTTTAAAAAAGAAGAAATTTAAACTATTAAAGAATACATATGGAATTATGTAGGCTAGGCAAGTTCTTCCACATTAAACTGGTTTGTAGTTGTTGAAACAGGAAGTGGCCGTCCCCAAACTGTTCCCACATCGTTTGGAACCATCAAAATGTCTTGGTATGCTGAAACATTAAGAGTTCCTTTTCTCTGAAAGTAAGGGGCCGAGCCCAATAACTGAAAAACAACCCCACACCAGTTAGCACCACAAGCAAGGTCCATAAAGACAGGATGATCGGGTTTGGTGTGGAGGAACTTGACTGGCTTGCACCGAATCCTGACCTCAATTCGATAGAAGACCTTTGGGATGAATTAGAGCGGAGACTGCGAGCCAGGCCTTCTCATCCAACATCTGACCTCACAAATGCGCTTCTGGAAGAATGGCCAAAAATTCCCATTAAGACACTCCAACTCTTCAGGGAAGGCTTTCCACAAGGTTTAGAAGTTGTTGTATCATATTAAACCCTATGGATTAAGAATTGGATGTTACTCAATTCATATGCATGTGAAGGCAGGCAAGCGAATACTTTTGGAAATATAGTGTATCTGTTCAGATTGAGTATCGTTTAATAATAAGTCATGACGTGCAGTCATCGTCTTCTGCATTTCCTGATTTCATGAGCTACGCACAATATGAAGTTATACTTAAGTTTAAAACTTCTGTATCACTCATAAATTGGAATATACTGTAACAGCTGTTTGTTTACACACTCAGTGCGATAAGATAAAACATAAGCCCAGGATAAAGTCATTGGCAGAGATTTGTTTAAAAGTGCATTGCAGGAAAATGTTATGGCCATTCTCATTTTATCTGTTGGCACACGTTAATATAGAACATAGAGATGGTGAAGACTAACTCATATTTTCACATTAATTATTAATTCCTTCTCTGACCTACACACTGTACACTACAGCTTAGGATTTGTTTCGATACTGCCAAGAGACACGGATTTCATAATTAGTATGATTTTGAATACTGAAACTATAAAATAACATTGTGTTAGATGTGGTCTAAGACTGTACCGGTGTCTTTTGCCAAATCCATGACTGCTTGATCACTTCCTGGAGATCATGAACAGAAATTTGCCATAGAAGTTCACATTTGAGAATCCCCTAGTTTTGAGCTATACATATGGCATACAGCATGTTCTTCTAATCCGTTTTGCCCCCATGGAAGAGATGGTTGGACAAAATAAAGAATTAAAGTGCTGCTGCTTCTTTCTTTGGAATTAAATCCTAGTAGCGCCATTATCACAAGATAGTTAAATGTCATTGTATTCAATTTAGGCAATCAAAAGGGTAACCAAAATGGAAATAGTCCAGAATGTCAAATAAAAAGGATTTCATAAAGAAATAAATCTTGGACAACATAGAAGACCACATGATAATTATAAAGATGAAACAAAATCATACATTTTAGATTATAACTATAAGCATTACATTCAAGGAAAAGTCTGAATGACTTCCTCTTTCATGATGTTGGTTGCTATTAACCAAAACAAGCATTTGCATTGTATGATTCTGTACACAATACTGGAAAAAGGAAGCAGCAGGGTGTAGTATATGAAGTAGGAAGCAGCTTCTGTGGCTCTGTGAATGGCAAGGTACCACCTTCCCTCCATCAACACCCACCTACCCCAAGTCCCAACACACTACGTGCAAGTGCGAAGTTTGGTGCAGAAATAAACCATGAACCAACGTGTTGCGAAAGCTGAGCCCCAGGTGTCCTGTCAGCCTTTTCTTCATATTCTGCCAGGCAAAGATTCAACAGAGAGAAATACAGACAGTTGCAGCAGACTCAAGAACAAGCGAGAGGGCTCATGCGACAGTAGGGTTACAGCTTTGATGCCGAGACCTGGGATTGTGCAGTCAACAATACAAAGCCTTCCCTACCTGAATCAGGGATAGGAAAAAAAAAAAAGAAAAAAAAAGATATATCCTTTGATTTTTTTTTCTTTCTTTCTTTCTGGCTTGTAAATTGGTGAGACAGGGACTGATAATATGTTCGGGTTTATGTGGCACTAAACAACTATTGAGTAAAATTGATTAATCTTGGATTTATCAGACTAAAGCTGCTGATATCATATATTATATTTACATTGCACAGCCATAGCATTAATAACACATAACATTAATGCGGAAACATTGATTATTAATTATGTACCAGTAAAGTGGTGACAGGATCATGGTCACTCAAGGCTCACAATGTCAGTGGAGAGCAAAAGCTAGCCCTTCCAGTCTGATCTCACAGAATAGCCTGTGAAGCATCAAAGAAACACGCCGTGCACCACAGTCTGCCATGCGCAGGGCTAAGCAGGGAAAAAGCCCAAGCTCAAACTTCACAGATCCCAGTCAGATCGAGTATTCATGAAATACTCAGGACAAACAAGCCTGATTTATTGAAACTCACCCCGCAAACCATAGCACCCAAACGATGCACTGCCAATGCCCTGGTGCCAGACAACACAACACACTCATAGATTCATGTTCTGATGGGTCAGAGCTGAGGAAATGGACTCAAGAGAGAAGAAATTATCTCATGGGCACCAAATACTGGGATAAAAAAAAATAATTCCAGCATAGATTGGGAAATTTTCAAATTTTTTGCATATCCATGTGGGACCATCTATAGCAGAAGAAAGTGATTTACAACCTAGAGCCCCACATAAAAGTTAGAGTATCAGGAGGAATCAGGCAGTCCAGATGGCAAGACACAAATCATAAACACTTAAAAAGTCTTTTGGCTGCCTGTGCACACTCAATTACTAAAGTTACTTATTCATTAAAAATGAAGGGGGAAAAAATTTTACTTATGCAAAACAGCCCTGAAACACAAATCTGTGAAACCTCATTGAACCTCATAAGGCACAGGAGACAGTTTACCCGACATTACACTACACTTAGGTAAGAGGTATGGATACACATCCAAGAAATTAGTCTAGTAAACCTGATGTCAATCTATTTCCAACCTGGGGTGATATCAAGTTTCAAGCCCCCAACCCTGGAGATACCAGGTGACAGAGCTAAGCCTCACTTAGTCCCATAGCTAAACTTTGTTTTGGCTATTACATTTAAGGCTGTACCAATGTGGGCATTGCATCCTGGTTCTGAGTTTGTTTAGGTATAATGGTAATCTGATATAAAAATTTGAAATCTACGGCAAGATTTACATCAGTTTAAAGCATTTTTGGCCAGGTCTACATCAGACCCAAGTCACTGTTGCCAGATGTTAGGCCCAGAAAGATAAATACTCAGATTGGTCACACTGACAGGCACAAGCAGACTAGCATAAGTGGCTTTCATGGTAAAAAAAAAAAAAAAAAAAAAAAAATGGAGTAAAAGAGTTTGGAAATAAAAGGATCATACCCACCAATGACCCTGTGTTTCTTCACTTTGGTGATTGTCTCATTTTAGAATCTATCCATACTGTATGATAGGATTATATTGACTATTTTCTTCTCTGTCAGCTACGAACTACTAAAAAAAAAATCATGTTGAGGAAAAAGTCAGAAGTGTGTTACACTGTACATGAAGTGGGGATAATACTGCTTTAACATTAACCCTGTTATCTCTTAATTATCCTTCCACATTTGTTTCCTCCACACCACCCTGTTTAATGGTTTTAATTCATTGCCTCAATTGGGCTTTTGAATTGTGGACTTAAATATACAGTAAAGCTCAGTGATTGTATTCAGCTGCCTCAGATATGCTCATAAGCAGGTTAGTTTCTACCCCAGGCATTGCAAGTCATTAAAGAGAAGGCTATGTGTGAAATTAAAAGTCAGAAAGGTTTATTTATTAATACATTTATTAATTTATTTAATTTAATTAAGTCTCCTGGGATAGGCACCAAGCCCCTCGCAACCCTGTACACAGGATAAAGTGGTATAGATGACTGGTGAGGAAGTAAGGTACGGCAAACTGAATGGCAAAACACCCTAGTGTGTCATTCCCCCCCCCCCCCCCCTTTTTTTTGGGACCAGGACCAAGTCAGTTGAGAGAATTAAGGTCAAAATGACATTATGTCTCCGCATTGCCCACAGAAACCCAATATCCTGCTAGAAAAATGTTATGAATCGATATGGACTGATTGCATGGATACATTTTATAAATTATTAATTTTCTATTTGGTTGTTAACTTTTGGTTGGAAGCACAAAGAGAGAGCAAGAGCAAAATAGAGAGAGAAGGATGAAGAAAGCAGAAAGTGAGAAAGAGGGCAAGAGGAACCAGATGCAAAGACCACATAGTTATAGGCATATTGTATTTACTGTTTTTAGTAATACTAATAATGGTCTTATTAAAAATAAATATGTAAAACATATTCATCATAGAATATTATTAATAATAAAGTTAATGATCTATAATAATCTATAATGATATTATATATAATTTTTATATGACATATATTGTGAATAGTTTTCTTGTATCTGTGCACAGTATTATGTTATATCCAGTAGCACCATTATCATAAGATAATGGTGCTACTTCTTTTATTAGACGCACTATTATTAAGTATTAGTAACTGTCTTTATATTTATAACACAAAGTGATAGTGATGAATCGATCTGGTTTATTGATTGGTTAATCACACTACACGGATAAAGCAGTGGCTCAATCTCAGTTTGTCCTGTTGCATTACCTGCATAGGTGTTTATAGGTTGCACTGAGAGCCGCTTATTCCCAAACTGCATCAGTCTTTGTCAAGGTGTTCCACTCCACATGTGCTTCTCATCCATCTTGGTGTAAATAATCTTGGTTACACCAAGGGCGCAGACTTGGGCAGTCAGATGAAAATTGATTGGAGCATATAATCACTGCCTTTCTGAGGACCGAACCTATATTTTGTGATATTTTGGAGCAGTGGAAAGGAATGCATTTAGATTTTTTTTTCCCTTTAGAAGAATGAATGCTCAAATACTATTTTATATTTTATTATATTTAAATTGTGATCCTAAGAAAATATGCATGCCTAGTGCCATTAATTGGAATAATTTATGAAAATTGTACATTTACAGATATATGCAGCTTTTTTTTGTAATGTTTAAAATTAAATTTACAATATTTAGCTAGTATAAATTAATTTTGACTGATCAGAATTTCCACCATTCATTCAAATAACAAACCTCAAGAGATACCAAAGTTCATTCATTCATCTTCTATACCGCTTTATCCTGTATTAGGGTCGCGGGGACCTGGAGCCTATCCCAGGAGACTTAGGGCACAAGGCAGGGTACACCCTGGACAGGGTGCCAATC
>JAQQZT010000037.1:4832434-4847983 GCA_030068275.1 Clarias platycephalus | reverse complement strand
GTCAAATATTTATATGCGATTAAAATGCGATTAATTTCGATTAATTAATTACAAAGCCTCTAATTAATTAGATTATTATTTTTAATCGAGTCCCGGCCCTATACACACAGTATTACATACATTCTGAACCTATGTATAGAATGCACATATATCCCTTTTTTAAGTTAAGTTTTCACTATAGAGACGAAATTAATACAATTACAACCTAACATGTTAGATGAGTTAAGATGAATAATTACATGAGCTGGGACCATAAGTGTATATATAAAATAGATATCTATACATTTTATATATATAAATATCTATAATTTTCATATGTCCTTTACTCTTATGGTCCCAGCTCATGTTCAGGTCCTCATTACTCAGGTTCAGGTTCTAGATTCAGATAAGCTAAGTTAAGCCTTTATTTCTCTCACTATACATTACTGCATAGTGAAATCATATTCTTTGCATATCCCAGCTTAGAAAATTGCGGGCAGAGCTCAGGGTCAGCCATGATACGGCCCCCTGGAGCAGAGCAGGCAGGGTTGAGGGCCTTGATCAAGGGCCAAACTGTGGCAGATTGGTGGAGCTGGGGCTTGAACTTCAGAAATTCTAATCAGTAACCCAGAGCCTTAACCTGCTGAGCTACCACTGCTATTTTGCTTCTAGAAAAATTCAACCAACATTATTTTTGATACTAAACTGCATATTTTCATGACCACAAACATAAGTGCATGAAAAAATATCACCATTATAAAAAAAAAAAAAAAAAAAGTTGTAATTTGTACTTTTACACACTTTTGTGACTCAAAAGAAAAAAAAATCAGACAGCTTGTAATAATACTTGCTTTTTTGGCAAAAAAAAATACTGCCTCATTTTCCTGTTAAACTCCCCTCATAAGCTAAAGCAAGTAATTAAATTCTCCCAAACTGCATGGTGCTGTACTGAACTCTCATGGATTTCCTGATTATCTACCTTTATCATAAGATCTTGTTATCACACCAGCTTCGGATTAAATTTAACATTTTAGGCTTCTAATTTATTTAATTATGTAAGAATAAGCAGTAAGTAAAGTACAATGCAAGTACATATAAATTGTGTAGGTAACTAAGAAAGAGTGAGAAAAGTAAGAAACAATAAAACATAAAAGTGAGCAAATAAGTAAGAAAGTATAATAATAATAATAATAATTTTATTAAAGGGATTTAAACCAGACCTAGATGTGTGTTTGAAATGGCTGCTGCTAACTGATACCTCGCATCATTAGTCACCCAAACCCCCACATGAGCCCACAAAACCATAAAAAGTGAGAAAGGAAATAATAAATCACATTTATACAAAACCTTTATAACAAGCATGAAAAAAAAACAGGCACACCAGACCAAAGCATCATATTTAATATAATCATATATCGCACATGAAAAATGCATTTTGAGATTTGTCTTAAAATATGTACTGTAAGCGTAAACAAACAGCCAAAAGACAGCAGATCTGAAGATCTCAGTGGTCTGAGGGCAAAATATCTCAGACTATTTCAGTGATGTACAGAAGCGCAACACCATTAGCCATCTTAAAACCTAAAATGGCTGCGTTGGACTCATTTGCTCATAACATTAGTCCGCAGAAAACAAAGGGCATCATCTATTTTTAAACCATGATGAACCCTGACATTTTTGAAAGTTCCACCATGAAGAATGGACTGGAGCTGCAGAGTTTAAGAAGTGGCCATGTGAATACTGCACTTCACCCGTCTATATGCAGTCACAGTCTATAATAAAAGCTGCAACAAAAGTCTATTCAGAATTCGCTCTGTTGAGGAATGCTCCTGCGGATTTGCAAGGAAAACACGTGGATGGAAATTGCGAAGTGTGTGTGCGCCCAGCCCATGAGTTTTGTACATAATGTTATCTTTTGAAGTTTGACATTCACCATCCAGTCTACCCACACGCAACCTCAGCATCTTGACGCATTTGTGATTGGCTCCTTTTTTAAGCCTTACAATTATGTGTAGAGCTCAATAAAAAAAAAAAAGTGAAGAAACCAACAGCCTTGGGGAAGAAAGTAGACAGAGAGAAAAAAAAGAGAGAGAGAGAGAGAGAGAACAATGAAGAAAAAAAAGACCTTTCTACAGGCAAAACACGACCCTGGAACAGTTGTAGCCGTATGAAAATGAGCATGAAAATGAGTGCAGATGCCAAATTAGTCCACCTGGACCAATTAGTGCAGATAAGACACTCGTTCTCCATAATGCAATGTCAACAGACATCCAATCAGATAAAGGGCTAGCAAAGGATAAGGAGGAGGGTCGAAAGAAGAGCAAGGAGCAGGTTTTGATTAGCAGGGAAAGAGGGATCAAAGAGATTTCATTAAACAAATCTTTAGATCGGGGGGAAAAAAGAGGAGACTTCATTTCCTGTACTTACGTTCGAATTAAACTTTAATAGACAAACACGGCTTGATCTCTTTAGCAAATCATCAGCCTTTGATTCCTATACTTAAGCGCTTCATCGGATTCTGTGATAAAAAGGAAGAGGTGACAGAAGTCATGATAGCATCACGCATGAGCGTTCTTAGAGACGTTTTTAGTGGGGATTATAAAAAAGGCAATGAGGTCCAGGAAATTTATTCATGCTTATACAAATAAATGTTCAATAATAAATGGTCGATGTTTAATAATGCACTGTGTAATGATGTGTTCAGCAAAATGATGAGCTTTTGATTGCAAAATTCGATGGGTTTAATGGTGAAAAAAAATCACAGATGTCAGAGTTGAATGGCAAAAGTCAAAATGAGTGCCATAACACGCCGGATCACGCAGCAACGTATCACAAAACTTCCATATGATATCAATAAAATATTTGACAATTGACTTTTTGCACATGACATCTTGACATTTGTCCACAGTGGTCCCGCCCACTTCTGCATGTTATAAAATAAACAAATAAATCATAATCTGGTGATAATAAATGATGTTGGTGGAAGTGTTGTATAAAAGCAAATATCACACTCAAGGCTGTGCTGTTGTGCTGAATATCAGCATGGCTGTGGAATCTTCTACACTCACTCTGCGCCCTTATGCCCACTAGTGCATCACCGCCATTCTGATATTTATAACAACAGCACTCCCTTTCATGTGATATTGTTTAAATATATCATGGTCTTTATAATATCAGAATCATATCATCTTAATACCGGATCTTAAATCTAGGTCCTGTGAAATTGCACTTTTAGCATCATATGAATGTCAATATTATAATAAAAGAAAAAAAAAAATCTAATGGTGATAATGTGTTTAGATTTAATTGGAAGAATATTATAATATCGGCACAGGTTATAAAACAACATGATCATTAACGTTAGCATATCAGCCACTGTGTGAGGTTCATTATCCCTTCCTTCTTTGTTATTTATTTATTTATTTATTTAATGTAATTTATTTCTACAATTACAACGAGATGCCGGTTTCTTTGCCACACTGACCTAATAACTAATAAGATGGCAACGCAATGTTGAATTCATTTCCAACATTAGACAATACAGACATCATTGCGCTCTAAATGGGCATCCATTCCTCAGGAGAGAGAAGAGTGGGAGTTGAGAGAGAGAGAGAGAGAGAGAGAGAAGAGCGGCTTTTCTCCCGAAACAATGCTTCGCCCATGGCTGTGTAGTGCTTTTTTTTTCCCTTTTTTTTTTCAGTCTCTCTGAAACAATAAAGGATGCAAGAGAATGAAAGTGTGTGATAAGTCACAACTCTCCTCCTTGTGTTTTTTTCTTTTTTTTTTTGTCGCCTTTGGCCGTTACCACACAGGTTTCAACTGAACAAGACTACAGGAGAAAAAGCGATAGACAGAGAGATATCACACACAAACACACAGTGATTGCCCTCAGCTAGCAATAATACACAGGTTTACTAGAATGACCCCATGTCCTCTGTTATGATTTATTTTGTTTTTACATGTTTTTTGGGGTTCATTGGCATCTACAAATGCTAAATCGTATTCTTGTTTTTTTTTAGAACCTATCCATATCCTAAAGCAGGCAAACATTTTTTATTCGGAAACGTCAGAAAAGCATTTCATATGTCAGTCTTTTGGTACTGTTGACAATGTACCATTGATTGATGTGAAACAAGATCTCAGTGAATTTACACATGGTGGGTCATCTTCTGGTTTGAGTGAAACATATAGAGCAAATTTTACTCCACTTGTGGTAGAGTTTATCCAAAACAAAGGAAATCGCAATCAGCTTTGATTCTGTCTACGAATGCAATTTTCTGGTGCGACAACAAAACGTGCAAACCTATTGGGTGTCCAGACTGGCCCTTCGATTGTCTGTAAAATGGTCTATTAAACTCAAGACCTCTTAAGAAATTATTAAGGGTGCTTTCACACTATGGATCCTGAATCCAATATGGATCCTGATACACTAGACCCCAAAGTTCAAGTGTGATGTGAACACATGTATCATGTCTCAAGGAACACTTGACAAGATGGTGTCAAGCGTGGTACCGGGTACTGAATCAAATCTAAAAGTCTATCACATTTGGACACAAAGTAACAGTTTTTTTTTAGAACATGACATCATGAATACATCTGTCGCATCTGTCGGAGTCTCTGGGGGTGCACGACGGAAGCTAACCTCATCTCCAACCTACACAGGCATAGTTGATGACGTAGGAAGGCATGAGAGAGGGTGGCTTTTGACATTTTTCCAAAAATATCAATATAATTAGGCACAACATGAAGGTTAACTTCTTGGTAGCCTTCTTCTTCTTCTTCTTTGTGTATATTGGTGCCTTGCAAACCAACTAGGCACACATTCCCACCTGTTTTATCAGAGAGTATAAATACCCAAGTGTAGTCGGGTACAGAATAATTTATCATTCTGTTGTGGGGGGTCATACCCACCGTACAGTATGAATCAATATCAAGCCTATTATAAAAGCAGCCTAGGTCATTCACACAAATAAATCCTGCTAATTACTCTTTAAAGATGCCCTAAAGACGATTTTAATATAAGGAATTCATTATGAGACTTAAAATTAGTCTGGGGTGTTAACATTTTTAGCAATTCAATGAGTCGTGAAGACATCCCTAAGAGGTCTCTAGTTTATATGGTCCTGAAGACATTCTGCAGTGTTATCTGCGCCTACTGGGAATTCCTCGCAGTTTGATATATTGTATAACAACAATACATTATGCTGGAACTAATATTTTTGGCAAGAAATGTGCTCAGACGCCATATGAGGTCAATATTTAGAACATAAACATGGCACTAATAATTAATTACTAATCTATAGGATTGTTCCATTAAAGTCCATGAAAAGTTTTTCTGTTTGGACACCAAAAGACCAAAGACAGTGGTGTCTCAGCGATGATCACCGAGTGTGTTACGTCACCCCCGATGGTGCATGAGTGAGCAGCTGTAGACTCTTGCAGCCGGGGTGCTAGAGAGAGGTGATTGGCCGAGCTCTCTCAGCGGGGTGGGGTGGAAGGCATTTAACACTCTCAAGTCAATGACGGCTCTTCAGCCAATCCTGGGCATCTGTAAGATCACACAAGCAGAAGGAGCAGATAGCGATGTCCTCCGAGTGTATTACGCCACCCCCAATGGTGATGAGTGAGCAGCTCGAAAAGCTGCACTCGGCTGGCGTCACATGGTTTGGAGGAAACTCTAGTGTTCAGCCCTCCCCGTTTGATAGCCTTGATGTGAGAGCCCCCTAGTGATGGGTGGAAATTGGATGCAACTAAATTAGGGAGAAAATCAGGGAGAAAGTCCTCCACCACCAAAAGAAAAAATATATATAATAAAAGAAACTTTACATGCAGCAGATGTGTGATAATCCACTTGTCCTTCAAACCCTTTTCTTTACCAGCTAGCCAGAAAACTGGCTTAGGTACTGTATTTGCTTAATCTGATTCTGAATACAGATAACTTTCCTTACATACTGTAAGTATTGGCGCAATTGGGTTTTGTTTACCAATTTCAAAGGAGGACTTGTATTTTTTTTTTCTTGACCTTGTCCCTTTTATTATAGGGGTTGTGTATCTGGTATAGGTTTTATGTTGGATGCACTTCCTGGCCCAACCCTCCCATTTCCTACCCAGGCTTGGGATGTGCACTGGTTCGTATACAGCATAGGGTTAAGGGTCTTGGCCAAGCACCCAATAGTGGTGACCTGTTGGTGGGGTTTGAACCCCTAACCCTCCGATCAGCAACTGAAAGCCTTAACCATCTGAGGCCCCATGAAATAAGATTTGTAATGACATTGAGTAAGGCCTACAGTTTCAAAAAAGATGAACATGAATATTCCAACATTTCTACCTATTGTTTAATATCTTATTATTTTGTGCTGTGGAGTTCCTTGCAGTTCATTACTATATTCAGCCTCAGAGCTTAAAAGTTTTTAAAGAAAGAAACAATAAAAAAAAATCATTTGGATCACTTTCTGAACTGGTCTAGGATTTCTACAAATATAATGTTCGATATCAATTCCATATTGAATTAAATGGCTAAAAACAAAAAACAAACAGGAGTTGCTGTAAGATGATCATTGTGTTGTATCTTTCAATGGAGTCAGAATGAAATCTATATATGCAATTTTCTACATTTGTCCTTTGGAGAATTGGAATTTAAAATGATAGAACTTGTGATTAATACACGTACAAACAAGAAACAGATTTCAGTCCAGAAAAACCTGAATACTTTGACTTTTCAAGTTTTAGGGGGAGGGTTTTCCCAGGATGCACCACAAGTTCTTTCTCTACCATACCTAACATGCATTATACAAATCGTATCCATTCAACTGTGTATCCATGCAGTTCTTTTTATATGGGTACAAACATATCAGTATTATCTGTATTCAGTAAATAATATATGTCTCACCTCAAAAGCTTGTTATGGAGTGCTTCACTTGAACATTAGGTTGAAAATGAATAGTAAAGTTATAGATAAATATGGCTCCCCCTAACACACTAGCAGGCTTTCTTTTGCAATAATCTATATGCAATATCCAGTAAGGCCAACAGATTAAGCCCTACTGTTCCCTGTTTTCAAGTACAGTAAGTAACCAATTCTGAACAATATCCACTGATGTATCGGCCAATAATTAACTCAGTGCTGCTGGCTAGGCATAGTAACTTAATAGCGATGTTAATTGCCCGCCCTTGATTATGTTTTTCTTTATTGAAGACATAATTCAGCTGCCAGTGAAGTTCAGCACAACGTAAATGTGGTTTTCCAATTTCAAATAAAGTTGTTGTTTATGAAAAGAATTTAAAAATACCAGTGAAACCTCAAGTTGCTAAAGCTTTCCCTGCTTTCTAATCTCAACGCAAGTATTCTTTCACTGCTTAAAGACAGTATGTACAGCTATAAATTATGCTAAATTTAAATACAGTCCCCTACATACAAATATTTGAGTTACAAATTTTTCGTTCGTGCATGTTGAATAGCGGAAGTTAGATCACATGTCTGGCATTCATTGTGGAATGCGTGCACCGTGCATCCTGTGGACAGTGCAGTTCAAGCCCAGGATGTCTGGAAGCAAGCGTAAGCACGCTGGTACTGCTAAGAAACACCGAGCACTAATGATTATAATGATATAATAATTGAGAGAATGGAGTGAGATGAAAATATGTCAGACATTGCTCGTCTTTTTAACTGGAATTGTGCTGATGGGTAAACAATCCGTAAGTAACCTGTACTATAATATACTGCTTATAGCCAAGTGTTAGTATCCTAGTACCTAAACAATGTTTGTTGGACTTACGAACAAATTGCAATTATGAACGAGTTCTTGAAACGGAACGCATTGGTACAGTATGTAGGGGACTTACTATGTAAAAACCTCATTACACATTACACATATGATGCATTCCATTATATCAATTAATAATAATCAGCACACGTCCATGACTGAAGAGGTCTCCTCCCCAAAGGAGTTACAGTCATTCAACAGATTGTGCTTGATGAAATTATTTTCAGAGTTCATCCCAAGAAACAGCTTCATCTGCTACTTTTTTAATTTTATTTGAATATTACTAAAATGTTAAAGGCAGTGTCTTTTGGGTGAAATGTGCTGCCGAAGTCTACAGTGATCTCATATCTAACGCTCGTATTATACTCACCTAATGCACCTGACATAAGGTGATAAAGTAATAGAACAGCTTTACAAGGGCATGAGGGATTCAACCAAGTGCATTCAATCAAGAGAAAGTGACAGAGCAGGACTGGAAATGTTTTATTTTTGAAAATCTTGGGGAATGTTTTATATTTCAATTTGATGAAAATTTTTACGTGTTTTCCGCTCCATGCTGCATCTAAATGACAGTGATATTCAATACTCTCGATTTGCTTTTATTCCCCACTGCACATCATTAAACAAATCAAAATTATTGATTGACCTAAAATAAAACAAAAGACAAAAAGGAAACAAACCCTAATATAGTGCACGAGAACAGTTTGACAACAAAATGAGACAATTTAATTTTTGTTGATATATTGTCTGTTTTTGATTTTATAAGTGTGAATTTTGTGTCATTTTTCTCAAAGTTGTTTTTTTGCCTTTCAGTTTATGGTAATTTAAATATGCCTTTTTTATTATAATTTTTTTTTACTTTCCTTATCAAGTGAGGGTCGAACACAAGTCAAATGGTCAACTTTCCAGGCATCCTGATTTCAAGCTGCTCTTTCACTGTCCACACTTTTCACAGTTCACCCTTTATGTTGGGGCAGGGGTAGCTCAGCGACCAGTGCATTGGACTGCTGATTGGAAGGTTGCAGGTTCAAACCCCACCACCAGCAAGCTACCACTGTTGGGCAAGGCCCCTAACCCTTAACTCAAGTGTATGAAGAGAAAACATTAAGGTTAATACTGTAAATGCTTCTCCTTGCAATGCTTACTGGGGTTTCCAAGGGCCCAGCAGTGGTAACCAAGTCGGGTGAGGCTGGAACCCCAAAAACCTCCACTCAGCCACCCAGAGGATCAACCATCCAATCCAATTGGTTGAGTTTCGAATAGGCAAACTGATGTTTTAATTGTGATTTTGTAGTGAGTCAAATAAAAAGTAGTAGATGAAAATTATAGAGTTTTGTTGCACGCAACACCTTTTTAATTACAAAAATTGTTGAAGGAACGTGAGCAATATGCTAAACAATAGGACTTCTTTCTTGTTTAGTAGATACGTTTCAGAAGCTACTTGTTGTGAAACGTATCTACTAAACAAGAAAGAAGTCCAGTTGGCATGACTCAATCTCCAGATAACCTCACCCAGATGATTGAGAATCTTCACAGACATTCTAATCAATACAAAAACCTAATTTTACAGTATCATTAGCCTTCTCTTCTACCACTTTTCATTTCACTTCGGTACATGACGGCAGCTTGCTATCATAGCACAGGTGTGTGTTCAACACAGCTTCACACACATACGGTAATTGAAATATTATTTTACTGCTCCACAAAATAATGACACAATCCCACATAGTTTTTTTTTTTTTTTTCAAATCACATAATTTCCTATTTCATAGAACATTCCACAGACATTAAGTGACAAATACCTGTCATTAATTACTGCAGAAGTAACCGCACAGACAACATCAGAGTGTAAACAGCCTTTTCTTGACTTCAACATTCTCCAAAAACCCTTTGAACCCATTTAAATCACTCATTGCTTTTTCACATTGGTTTTTCCAGAAGAAATTTCTTTGCTTCATTGATCTCCTGCCAGAAAATAAGCAACTTTATTGGCTTGAGACAATGTGATGACTGTTGATCAAAAATCTGGAAGTTTATGTCAGATGTTTTAGAAGTGAGGACACGTGCAGTAGAATGAGTCATTAATAAGCTTGGAGAACAAAATGAACATGGGTAACCAGAGTTCGGCGTGGCAGTGTAAACCTTCTAAAATCAAACGTTAAAACATTAAACATTTTGTTATAGACAATGTTGCATGTCAGCGAATAATAAGAGTATAATAATACATTGCAAAAATGAGCTTAAGTCCAGAGATGGCATTTATCATGCGCAGCTATTAACCTGTTCATGTTGAAGTACAAGTACGTGTACCAGATCCTATTCAGATGGGCTAAAACTGGATATTTTAGTTGATGAGAGTACCTGATGGTTATTCATCTGTTTAAACAAACTGCTCCAAGAGCGAACTGCACCATGATTCAATTTAAAAGGCTTACGTGACATTGTTTGTCATGGTGCTCTAAGATTTATTCCTGACAGTAAGGAGATCATCTAGCGTAGTGTTCTGTATAATCAGAAACCCTGTTGGTTGTTTATTTGCCCTTGAGCTTGACAGCTTTTCTGCAAGACCAAATGGTGCAGTTAAAAATCCTGATGGTGGTTTATCCTTCAAATTCCATGTAACATACATCTCTCAAACTGTCTGTTGTCATCTGGGCAACAGAATGAGAATAAGAAACCAGCTTAATCTTCACAATAAGAAAACTCGTTTATGCTTGCACACACTGTATATTTTCAGTTAGCCTATTACACCCTGTTGATGGCTCGTAGAGCTTGAATTCTTTAAACTTTAGGTACAATGTAGTTCAGGATGCATGAAGTAGAATGTTAGTAAGGCCTACTATTACATTGCATGCGTTTGATACAAAGTCCTGCTCTTATGTGTGCATGCTACATATGGCTGATTTTCTGAACTGCAGTACAACACACCTCAAGCACTTTCATTAGCCTACTCTGATAGCAATTGCCACCATAATCACACAGTTAATAGAAAGTAAAGAAGATAGCCAGCCTCAAATAAGGCTTTTCTGTGCAACAATGAAGCACCATGCACTGCCTAGTGGAATGTAAAACAAAGATTTTTTTTTTTTTTTTGTCAAGAAAAATAAATGCAAATATTCAAAGGTGGGCCACCCAATACATTATGAGAAAACAAACAAATAAATAATAATAAAAAACTATATGCTAGGGTCTCTCCAAGTAAAATGTTGCTTTATTTCCCATATTCTGTATTAATGCACATAATTAGCTCATTATATATTTAACATAGAGAATTTAACATAGTATCTGCTTATTTGCCTAGGCAATTTCCTGCAGCTTAACATGTGACTTGGAATTTACCCGATAAACTACCTGATACATGTATAACGAATTCAGATGCTAAGAAACCCCATTCTCTTTATCATTTCCATTTTTGCGGTGAAGCACGGTGGTGGCAGCATCATGATTTGAAAAGGTATTTCATGCACCATGGGCCAAGGCAAATGCAAGGCAATTTTTTAGAGCCATCTAATGCACAAATTTGATGTTTTTCAGGTCAAATCTGAGTCAGTTTCATATGTGGTAGATTGGATGCATATCTGATGCATAGTCATGTGACTTGAATAAGAACAGGCAGAGTTGATTCATGCAACTTTTTGCTTCGGTACGTGCATAGACCGCTGACATCATCAGTCAGCACCGGCAGTGCATACATTTTATAGCAGCGCTAGTAATAGCTGCTAAAATAGCTAAAGTGAGGCATCTGACTTTCTTCTTTCTTCTGGACCTCAACAAATACAGCCTACTAACTGCCTGCCATCCTCCAGAGCAAAGTCCCAAGCATGTTTCTGCTAAAATCGCATTAATTGTTGAATGAGTGAGTGGTGGCATATATATGACATGTTTTAACCGAGATGGCGTGAGCATAGATGACACATGTGTGGACGTGTGCCGTTCCGGAGGACAAACTCATTCATATTAGGGTCAGATAAAAGTCACTTGTAATTAGGAATGTGAAGTATCATGACAAGCAAATCCCATCTGACCGTATGAACACAGCCTGAGAAAATTGTCAGGATCGGGTGAAAAATTAACAAATTACAGTTCATGACCCAAAAAACAAAAACCACAGAGCAAAGATGATGCAGGTGTCTGAATGTCATTGATTGGTCCAGTCAGAGTCCTAGCCTGACAACATACTGTATATCTGGTGAGACCTGAAAAGAGACGTCAACGTTTTGGGAAGTTACTGTAATTTGATTGTTATTATGGAAAAAAATAATAATAATGTATTCAAATGAGTGCTTTAATACAAATGTGTTTGGTAGCCGCTCCACCGTCAGAGCATTCGCTGTAAAACGTCATCAGTTGCTTCTGAATTCAACAGCTGATAATAGCAACAAGGTGATGGATTAATATTGAATTTTCAAATAATAATAATAATAATAATAATAATAATAATAATAATAATAATATTAATACTTTGTGTTTCAAACACAAAGACCCCTCTCCCTCTTTCTCTCTTTCTGTGTGTGTGTGTGTGTGTGTGTGCATAATACTGCTGCATTGTCTAAACCTGAATAGCTGACCTTCTTCTATTCACATTAATAATACTAATTACAGCAATGTATTTTACACAGAGCCTTTCCAAAGCCCAAGTGTGCTTCACAAAACACCACAAGTCAAAACACGACAACTGTAATACATGGCATGTAGAATGAACCAGAATGAAAAACTGCAGCCACTCTCGCCCTTGGCAGATAAAAGGAAACACATCTGGGATGTACACATGGTACACTGTATATATTTCCATATACAATTCCAAATCAGCTGCTAATGAAAGCATTGTTGAGACAGCAGGTACTCAGTGGTGTAGCCTAATTAGGTAAATAATGATAAGCGTTGTTTTAATCTCACTGGCCACTTTAATTGAAACACTTATGCTGTATGCAACCTGTTTTGTTCAACCGTCCAGTATTCAGTCAGTCTGGCTCTCCCACTGTAGTCTCATATTCCCGCTCTTGGCTGATACGAGTTGAACGTGATGTGGTATTCTGATTTTGAAGCTCATTAGACTCATTAGGTTTGACATGTTTTGTGTTCTCGAATATATATACAGGTAAAAAGGCCATCGTGATTTTTTTTTTTCTTTTTAACTGATCTAGTAAAATTTTACTTAACCCCAAAGACCTGTTGCTTTTGTTCCGCTCTCATAACCGACACTTTATTTAGGTCTAGTTTAGACTGTAAACACCATCAACAAACTAATGATGTCAGAATGTTTATTTATTTATTTGAGGATGAATGCCGGAAGCTTTCCATACCAAGACATGACAGCTGGACATGTACATGTGAACATCTGAGTTAGGTTATGCCTTATAACAAGCATCACGGTACTTGTACTTTACTTACGTTCTTAATGTAACAAGGCAAACACATTCATGAATTAGATCTTTACAGTACAATGTTTAGTATACAATATAGAAACGGTTCCTTTGTCCATAAGTATATTATACATAATAAAGATGGCATTTAATGTAAACTACACCCACATTAAACATGTTTATACTGAAATAACTGTGATGTGTTTCATGACTTTGGTGCTACTGTAAGTTGTCAGTTGGTGCTATAATTATGTTATTTTTGTGAGAAGTGAGCAGCTGTCTTCAATGCTTATCTTGGGGAGGTCATTTTTATTGTTTGAGCAGTAACGAGAGCAGAGAAGTGGTGCTCGATAAGAGGGGGGAAAAAAAGTCAAGAAACACAAAGGATAACAATCAGGATAATGGTCTACAAGATGACAAAGGTGACGATGGTATCTGTTAGAAAGTTGAATATTTGGAAGATGATCTGTTTGAGCAAAGAGTACAGATGTGGAGCTGAAACAGCTGGACAGACTAAAGCTGCTTTGAATACTCTGTATCGTAACCAAGCATGGATCTGCACTCTGTGATCAAGTCTACTTGAGAAGGTGACCTCAATCCTGTATAAACGCTAGCTAAAGACGTACCAAACCATCGAAAGGAACATTGTATTTATAATTGTTTTTTATTACAAATAAATTCATCATTATCTCTGATGCCTGTCGATGATGAATTGAGTACAGTTCCCAGATCCTCTGAACCACACAGCCAATAGAGCTAATAAAGAAGTAGAAAGGCAGGGGAAAGGATCATTCTTGACATTTTCTTCAAAATATCAATATTGTCAGGCATAGTGTGAAGGTCAACTGTAATATACCCTTCTTCTTCTTCTTCTTCTTCTTCTTTTTGTTTATTATGACAAAAATATTGTTATTTGTGTTTGAAAACAACTAGATACATGATGCAACCTAGTGTTTGAGAGTATGTAGATATGCAAGTGTGCTCTTGTAAATACTAATGGCCAGCTGTTAGAGAAGCCAGGAATAAATTCTACTAGCAGTGTCATTATCGCTGGTTAGTAGAATGGCATTGTGGGAAATGTAGAAGACTGTTCACTAAAGTCGAAGTCAAAACTATGCAATGTAATATAAATTAATTATTACAAATATTCAAAAACAAGCCATGCAGTGGATATTATTTTCCCACTAGAGGGTTTACTTATGATAAGTCAAACCCAATCTTGTGATGAAATTTCCGGTGTGCATGTGTATCTGTGTGAACATACAATTATTCTCCCACACCACATCCCCAGTACAGTCCGGACCTCACTCCAAGCCATTTCCACATGTTTTGGACATTGAAGGAGTTCCTGAGAGGCCAGCGTTTCAGACATGAGACATGGTGTGCTGAGCAAATTTTCTACCTTGATGGTGTCCAAGCACTAGTGAAACGCTGCGATAAGTGCATTTGTGTAGCAGGAAATTATATAGAGGAATAAAGCATTTTTTTTCCTCTCATAACACTGTTCTGCAATCATAAGTCCCAGTTTGACTTGAACAAATTAGGACCAAACATTATGATGTAATTTAATAAACTATTTCTTAATTATGTTTTGTTAAATTCTGGTCATTAAACTAGTTTTAGTTTTGATTCATTTGATTTATTTCTTATACTTGAACCATTTGAGACATTTTGTTAATGCGTTAGTATTTATTTAATTACATGTGAAGTATTCCAATATAAATACAAAATGAAAAATATGTAAAGAGAAAAATGGTATATACAAATATTTATGTATATACAGTATATAGCTAACTTTTTTTCAAAAAGCGAGTGGTATAAAGTTACCTAACAGCAATATGAAAAACTGGTTTAGAGCCTGCCAAAACACATGAAAGCTGTAATTGTGATTATTCCACAAAATACTGATTTCTTCACGTTATTTAGCCAAAGCATTAACATAATTTGTTTACAAATTATTTGCATTTTGATTTATTTAAAATAAAAAATTTAAAAAAGTATATTTAGTTGTTAAAGCTCTGCAAATCCTGAATGATCTTGGGTTATTTTGATGTGTTGTGATGGTGATGTTGTCATTTTCTTTAAATATACACTCTAAATAACAATAGTTATATTAAAATTATGAGAAATATTGTCAGCAGTTCACAAAAAATAAAACAAAACTTTTTAAACTTTGGTTAAAAAAAAAAAGGTTTTGAAATTGGTTCATCTCACCAATACATGCACCTGTAAGTAATAATAAAAATATATATATATATATATATATAAAAATAAAACATAAGAAACACATTATTTTGCAGATTAGAGTGGTATATATATATATTTTTTTCAGAGATGTATACATACACTCACCTAAAGGATTATTAAGAACACCATACTAATACGGTGTTTGACCCCCTTTCGCCTTCAGAACTGCCTTAATTCTACGTGGCATTGATTCAACA
>JAQQZT010000037.1:4805968-4832334 GCA_030068275.1 Clarias platycephalus | reverse complement strand
TTTCCCATTCTGACATTCAGTTTGGAGTTCAGGAGATTGTCTTGACCAGGACCACACCCCTAAATGCATTGAAGCAAGTGCCATGTGATTGGTTGATTAGATAATTGCATTAATGAGAAATTGAACAGGTGCTCCTAATAATCCTTTAGCTGAGTGTATATACATGTGTACCTTTTGAAATTTATCTTTATCCAAATGGTCATTATTTGCAAGTGTAAAGCTTTCTAAGTGAAAGGGACTAAAGATACAAACATACCCAGGTACAGTAGCAACCACGCACCAGAAAGGGTTAATACCATTTTATGCGCAGGTAAACATAGTTGTGTTTACCTAATTAAAATAAATAAAGAAATAAATGCATATAATTTTCCAGGAGCTGCAGGTGAACTGAACCGTATGTAGTTGGATGTCGTTTAGTTTTATTTCACTACTTAATTTTAAAACACTGAAGTAGTGCATGCGTATAAAAAGCGCTCTATAAAACAGTTTATTATTTTCCGCACAGTTCAGGAAGGCATTGCATTTCTCATTTTAAAACCAGGTCAGGCAGGTGCGGGTTCATTTTTCACAAATATGGGTCAAAGGTCGAAAAAAGCCAAGACGCGCATCACTGCTCACCACCAGCCCGAAATAACCAAGAGGTGCCGAAGGTGAGGAGTGTGTGGAGAGATTTGGGCACAACGCTGCTGTTTACAGAGGAACCTGCTACATGGAGATAAGGCTAGCGGTGATAAGAGGTACACACACACACACACACACACACACACACACATGCACACACACAAACCATTGCTACTGCAGCTGCTACTGTCACATCCAAACCTATCAGACCTCTGGATTTATCCTCACATCTGTGTGTGTGTTTTCACAGATGACTGATAGCATTTAAATGGCCCCCCAAACCCCCCCCCCCCCCCCACCCACCCCCTGTCTCTTCTTTCCTGGAATTTGCCTAAACATGTAAAAAGTAAAGAAAAAAAGTAACAAAAAAAATTGCAAGTGAATGTTATCTTCAGATGAGTTATCATCCTTTCGGGTTGTGCCAAACTCCCGAAGGAACGAGTCCTACCGCAGACTGATTGATCAGGGCTGCTCTGCTGCGAATTCAAGTGGCAAAACCACCAGATCGATTTGTCCATCAATTAGCAGCAGGAGGGCTGCAAATCAGCAAAGACGTTTCCGCATCGATGGAGCCGCTGTTTGCGGTGCACAATTGACCGTCTGCTCAACATCACCACCTAATAAACATACCACGCTGAACTGAATAAAAGCAGGCTCAATCTGTTTACTGAGTGAGAGCGACATAAAAAATACAGGAATAAAATACAGACAACGGGTGCAAAGACCACAGAATAGATTTTACATTGAAGGGGGTGTTATTAAATATTCAATACGAATAAAATGAGGCTAATCTGGCTAACATGTAATAGAGGCATATAATTGCCTGTTTAGCTTTGTGAACTATGAGAACAAAGGTGTAAAGATCGCGGGGCCATTTCAGTCGGTTGCCATTACAGGTCGGTCAAAATATTGGCCTGCATCATGCTAAGTAAACGTTAAAATTACCCAGATTGGGTGAATAACTTTCCAACACATAATTAACACATTGAATGGAGAGTGCTGCGCTGAAGACTGACAGAAGAAATCTGTTCAGATGCACACACACACCCACACGCACACACATATACTGTATATATAAATGACTGTGTTTTGAAGGTCACTTAAATGTTTGGTGGAGTGCCATCATAAAAAAACAGACAGGATAAATCAGAGCTATGTTTAATAGTGACCGTAAGAGTTTTTTCCATATACAATGTGATTAGAACTAGGGGGACTAAATAGGCATAAGAAACTCCAGGTTTTCTTTTTTTGGATTTTTTCCCCGATTTTCTCCCTAATTTAGTCGTGTCCAATTCCTCCCCGTCACTAGAGGGCACCCACATTAAAGCTTCTACTACCACTCAGTCGGGAGGGGCGCAGACTATCACGTGTTCTCCGACCCTTGTGACGTCACCGACGCATCTTTTCGAACTGCTCGCTCACGCACCGTTGGGGGTGGCGTAACACACTCGGAGGACAGCGCTATCCGCTCCTTCCGCTTGCGTGAGCTCACAGCCGCCCCTGATTGGCTGTAGAGCTGTCATTAATGTGGGACTTAGTGTGGGAGCACTAAGTACCTCTCATCCCTCATCCCTCCCCGCTGAGAGAGCTTGGCCAATCAGCTCTCTCGAGACCTCCGGCTGTGAGAGGTTACAGCATCACCCGGGAACCGAACCAGCGATCTCCGGATGATAGGACGAGCACTTTACCACTGCGCCACTCGGAGGCCCCGAAACTCCAGGTTTTCTGTCCATAAGTGTCGTTAGTGAGATTTAAATTTTTATCAAAGTTTCAATTTGCTATGGAGCATAAATATTGGACTTTGGAACAATAGGAAAGAAACATCATGTATTCCGTGCATCAGGATAAGAAGGGAGGCGCATGAAGCGATGCACCCATCATGCATAGTTCCCACTGTGCAATCCTCTGGAGACAGTGTTATGATCTGGGGTTGCTTCAGTTGGTCAGATCTAGGATTAGCAATGTTATCTGCCAATAAAATGAAGTCAGTATTTCACAAGTATCAATGTATTTCACAAGTATGTATTTACTAACTATGAAACAAACAAACAAGCAAAAAATAATATCCACAAAAAAAAAAAAAAAAAAAAAGTGCCACTTTGGGAAATATTTCACTGAGGATTAAACAGGCCTACAATTAGTGACAAATCTCAGAGTTTGTAAATATTTTGAATAGTAATGGTAATTAGAAAGTGATTAAAATGCTGTTTGTTTGCTTTCCTCTCCTGCGCCGTCAGCACGGTGAACAGTTTGAGCAGCAGATCGACAGTGAAAATGTCAGCTGTGTGTGAAGGTGATTAGACAAGTGACTTGTACAAAGAATGTACTGGAAATTTTATACTGGGATTTTACTGTGTTTTTACTAGTGTACATTTAGAAGAAGTGCAATATTCTCAGTTATTTCATGATCTAGAGACACTTAACATCTATAATTATCTATCTATTACTCTATCTATTATCTATATCACTGCTAATGCGCAGTTTAGCCATCTTTCCTGTAGAAATCTGAAAGCCACTCATCCAACCTAGTTCTGTCTTTAGTTCAGGTATTAATAATAGAGGGCTATTATTATTAATATTAAGTTTCAAAAACCGCAGTCTGAAAAAAAGTCTGATGATGAAAATCTTCACCGAGCTGTGTGACGTGATGGCTTTGATTAGCAGAGGTAGAAAGTAACTAATACTTTTTCCCTTGTTATTGCACTGATTCTGCAAGGCTGATGAAGTTAACAACTAAACAAGTAAAAGTACATTCATGTCAAGCATTTTGTTGCATCATGGTGCAAACTGTGTGAAGGTTGTACCACGATGCAACAAAACAAAAGTAAAGTATTACTCAAGTAGAAGCAGGAGAAAATAGATTTCATTACTGGATACTTTTTTACATTTATTCTACTACATCCCACAACAAATATCTGTACTTTCTACTCCACTATACAGTGTGTGCACATTTATTGGGCGAGTTGCATTTTAAGGATTAATTTCATTATTGAACACATTATTGAACACTACAGCACTCTCGATCAATCCTAAATGCTAATAAAAAACCTCAAACCTAAATATTTAAGAAAGTAATAGTGAGGTTTTGGCTTTCTTAGGAGAATATTTATCTGCGCACAATTATTGGGCAACTATTAGAGTGGAGAATTATCATGCAACTAAAGGAAAAAACTAAAATTTTCCCATCTCACTTGTTTATTTTCGTGTGTTAAAGTGAGAGTAATAAACAAATAAAAATTTACAAATAAACATTTCTGACATAAAAAAAAAACAGTGCGTCATTTAGCCACCCTTCTTGTCAATAGCAGTCATAAGTCTTCCATTCATGGAGTCTGTCAGTTTCTTGATCTGTTGACCATCAACTTTTTGTGCAGCAGCAACCACAGCCTTCCGGACACTGTTCCGAGAGGTGTGTTGTTTTCCTTCACTATAAATCTCCCGTTTAAGAAAGGCCCAAACCTTCTCAATAGAGTTCAGGTCAGTTGAGGAAGGGGGCCATGTCATTATTCTTTCTTCAAGGCCTTTACTGCAGTGGAGTACAGTACTTCGATGCATGTGATGAAGCATTGTCCTGCATAAATATCATGGACTTCTTGAAAGATGCAGACTTTTTCCTGTACCACTGCTTAAAGAAAGTGTCTGCTAAAAACTGGCAGTAGGTCTGGGAGTTGATTTTGAGTCCATCTTCAACCCAAAAAGGTTCAACTAGCTGATATTTAATAATACCAGTCCAAACCAGTACCCCACCTCCACCTTGCTGGCGTGAAGCGAAGTGGAGGTCTCTTTTCATTAATGATCCAGCCTGTGCCCATCCATCTGGTCCATCAAGAGTCACTCTCATCTCATCAGTTAATAGAACCTTTGAAAAATCCGTCTTCGGATATTTCTTGGCCCAGTCTTGACGTTTCAACTTTAACCCGTTGATAGGTTGTGGTGGTCGGGTTTCACCCTTCCTTACCTTACCTTGACCAGTTCTGGAATATGACACCATTGGAGGATAATGGGTTCCTGGTTGCAAATCTTTGGCAGTTAATTTGCGTTTTTTTTTTTTTTTCCCAACACATTTCTTGTGACCCTGTTGACTATTTGCAACAAAATGTTTGATGGTTCTGTGATCACGCACCACCATCTTAGCAATTTCAAGAGTGCTGCATAACTCTGAAAGCCGTTTTTTTATTTTTTTTATTTTCAGGGTCAGTTAAATCTTTTTTTTTTTTTTTTTGGCCCATTTTGTAAAGTAAAAGAAGCTGCCTAATAATTACACACATCTTGATATAGGGTGTTGATCTCCTTAGGCCACACCCTCTCTCATTACACAAATACACATCACCTGATACTGTATGCTTAAATCCAATAAGCATTCTTACAGCAATTATACAGCTTGGAGTTGAATAAATATGCATAAAAATGATGATTTGGTCAAAATACTCACTTGCCTAATAATTGTGCACACAGTGTATTTCTGCATGGCCTGCATTTCATAACCAGTTATGTGTGCAGTATTTGAAGCAGTAATATTGGTAAAATAAGCAGTAAAATACATTCACAGTTGGGAAGCAGAGAGAGAGATATAAAGTTTGGGTATACAGTAGGTTGGGTGGAGCTGGGGCTTGAACCGAAAACCTTTTGATTAGTACCCCCAAGCCTTAACCAGTTGAGCTTACATGAGGAATCTCTACTTTTAGACCATTTAAACCATGATGCAGCAGTAGTGTGCAGGACATACTGTAAATGTCCTTTCACTTGTTAACTCCATCAGACTTGCAGCATCTGAAGAAACAAACTCCAGACATGAAACATGCCTCAGCTCATTATTTTGCACAGGGGGAAATGATGTTCCTCTTCTTTTAGGTTGAACTATCACATTAAGTTCCGCTTAAGTAAAATTAGTAACAAATTTAATTACAATGTGTATAATAAGCTCATGATGTTTTAATGAAGTCTGTCATAAAGCTCCAAATGATAATTTATCATGTTCTGTTAATTAATTAAGCCGTGACCTCTATGAGGTTAAAAAAACAAAACAACCTACAGTACCTCAAAGTTCATCAGCTTTGTTTACTTCTATATTATTTATAGACACGAACAGCAGCTTGCTTCTTTTTTCGTGAATTTATCTATCAGTACATTTATATTAATGTTGCATTGTTGTTCTTAATATCAAATCTATTTTATTGTATTGTATATCATTTTCATGATTTATGTCTTTTCTAATATGACATTAAATTACCATATAGTAATGTTAGATAGTAAGTAGCATAAAGAAAGGGTTAGATACTAATCTGTTGACACTTACTGTACAGTATCCCTCTATCTAGGAATCTCTGTAGTCCAACAGTCACGGTTTTTACAACTGTGGTAGGACCCTTGGTCAACATTAGCATGTGCACTACAGGGAAATAGGGAATGACAGTTAGCCTAATCTGCAGGACTGTGCAAGGAAACTATAGCACCTGAAGGAAACCCTCCAAGTACAGGGAGAACATCTGGAACATCTGCATCTCCAGGGTCGCTGGAGATGCAAGACGACCACTAAGCCACCATGCCACAGGGTGTATGAGATGTTATGAGATAATTACTCATTAATACTTACTAGAGTATCAGCTAAGCTGTATATTTTATAGTTTCATTAGAAAAAAATAGACCAGTATATTTGTGTGTGTTGTTCGATAAGGTGCAGCAGTCATGAGTGTGCTAGAGTCATGCGCAACCCACGGAAGAACTTTTACCCTCCCAGATGGGTATTGTTTGAGTTGTTGCAGCGTACCTGCTGACTTCAACATCAACGACGAGTATCGTTGGTATCTGTTAGGGCAGGCATCACTTCAAAGCATGGGGCTTTGAGGATATAAGAGTCAGGGGATGCACTGTGCAGTAACACTTTTGAAATATTGGCTTGACCCTGTAAGAAGACGCTGGACCAATACTGATCTCAGTCCTTCAGAAGGTGTGAAGGACACTTATAACAAATCACAGGGTAGAAAGCTGTGCCAAACATTCAGGGGGCCCAGAATTCAGCATGTGTTTTTTTTTTTTTTTTCATGTTTTCATCTTTTATTCACCTTTTATTTATCCAGCTGAGTCCCATTGAGATCTAAAATGTACACTGCAAGAGAACAACAAGGAACTTAGACTTGCTTTCAGAATCCCAATCATGAATCTACAATCGTGAGATTGTCTGATTTTTTTTTTTTTTTTTTTTTTTGCCTCTTCTTTTGCTTTAAATTTTTACCCAGGCTGATGGAGTTCAAATCCATATTGCAAACACTATACTTCTGCTACTACACTTGAGCTGCTTATCATTGTAATACTGCAGAAAATAAAAAAGAATCCATTCCACATTCAGAATTTCTTCCGACAAATCCCGAGTTTCATTATCAACACCTCTTTCCTCTCGAGTGGCGTAAGTGCTCAAGGCTAAGAAATAAGAAATAGGAAAAAATCTCCATCCCTCATGTGTGGGAATATAATATTAGGAATCCACAAAGTTGCGGAAGGGGGAAGCAATATTCATATTCAATAATCCACTGCTAATTTACTAGTGGCCAGATAACAGTGTTGTTGCATATTAGTACGCTGGATTCCTCTTGCCCAAAGGTCATACCATAAATTACACTAAAATTAGCCCAGCAGTGTCCCATTATCTCGCTCTGCGTGAAACTTTCCTCTTCCTGTATAAGTCAGGGTGACCTTCCTCTGTTATTGTCCCCAGATGCCTGTTTAAAATTCTTTCTCCGCCACTCACTGTCATCCTAATATTTCCTTGCGCGCTCGTACGCCTCCAGATGTATTTATGCTCTTGTCCATCTGTTGAGCATTTGGTGGCTTCTTGGCTGTTTTCCCTCCTCGGAGACGGTTAGCCGGCTGACCAGCTTTGTTTTGATACGGAGGCGTTTAGATGAATAAATCAGCCATATTGCCAATCTGGACGCTTTCTCTTTTTGCCCTAATATTAAAGAAGGAAAGTGCAAAAAATGAAACCTGATCCAAGAAAATGTGCTGAGACATCCAAGATCGAGCAGGGTCTTTTTCTTTTCTTGTTTTTTTTTTTTTTTCCTTTTTTTCTTTAATCTTCTGACTTAAAAAGACAACTAAACAGGGTTAATTGAAATATGTTCACCAGTCATGATTTAAAATATCAAGTATTAAAATTCTAAAAAGAGCTCTCAATGCTGTGAAATAGAGTGTGAGATTTCTTAGCGGCATTCTTATATTAAAGTGAGATATTAATTAATGTCAGAGACCTTTCGAGAAAACCTAATATAACAAACCATCAGAGAATGTGGAGAATTTTATGTGTTTATGCTCATTCTGTTTTTTTTTTTTTAATCCAAGTATCAGAACTCGTGTTGTTGACCTTGCTTCTCACTGAACCTCTTCCCCAGATTCTATCTCTATATCATTGAAAAGAGCCATGCAAAAGGCTAATGTTTTAACAATGCAACAAACCTTGAGAGACTGTCAAAGACCTTTGTTAATTTTTGAAAGAAAAATTAGTTTTAAAAGAAAGAGATACTATGTACTGATTAACAGTCAAACTCCCCTGATTTCTCAATTACTTCTGTGTCAGTAACTCTTTTGTTAATATTCTCTTCAGGGTATAACAACCTATCTAAACTTTTTCCTAACGGTGCAGCACTAATAACACAATGTTTATTTTCTGGGTAGAATATTGACGAGTAAATTACAAATTTTTTTTAAGTAATAATAATAATAATAATAATAATAATAATAATACACCCTTTACTTAATAAAGAGTTGTAATTTCAGCTATGTACTGTATCTATCCACGTACAGTACATTTATCACAGTTTCAACATTTCATCCAAACAAAACAGTGCTTTCTTTTCCAATCCACCAATCCAAAAATCCAATCGAACTGTGGAAAAAGACCAATCCACATTTAGTTTCAGTATCACTGGGAGGTTTAACTATATAAATCACTCAGGTAAACTGATAAGAAGAAAAAGCAGCTGACCACCAAATATCAATCAATACCAGTCACATACTGTAAGCACTTTCTGTGCACCACAATAAGGCACCTTCCTTAATGATATGTCATCTTGTCTTATTTTGCCCTTTGTAATTCCCCTATCTCACCTGTGCGGTTTGACTCACGGTGAGATGCGGTGTCGGGCACCGTGAGTTGCCGCGATTGCCCGCCGACGTTCCGCAAAGTTCGCCAAGGTCCGCAAACTTCCGCGAGGCACGCCAAAAAAATTAAACATGTTAAACATTAAACATGTTTAATTTTTCGCGCGGAAAGATGGAAATGTACTCACAACGCCAAAAACTCGCGGTGAATCATAATGAACCGTATTTAAGGCCACCGCGCAAAACCGCATAGGTGAGATAGGGGTATAACAGCTGCTAAGTTGTTCTAAATTGCCTCTGCACCATACGTGTTGACCTGTTCACCACCTATGTGAGCTACAATTCTAACTAACTTCTAAGACAAGGCTGAATCCCAAATCCTTCTCTAACCCCTGGACACTACCAAGAAGGACTCTACTTGGTGTGTGGAACAAGGGATTGTACATCCTACTGCATCTTTCAATTTAACAATTTTCACATTTGGAATTCAAACCCAGATCCCAGAAGTTAACAGAGCTGGTATTCTGAAATAGATTAAGTGGAAATATAAAGAGAAACTTGTAAAATGTACTGGACTGTCCACCACCTGCAAAGTTTATTTTCCTCAACTTTTGGCTACATAGTACCAGTAAGAATTTAAATCTGCTTCCACAACTGTTAATTACACTGTCAGCCGCCGGCTCCGCCAGCCGCGGGTTAATTCTGCCGGTTGTGAAAGGATATGTGTCGACGAAGCAAAATAACTGGTAGATTACAAACAAATCATAATCTGTTGATAATAAATGGCGTTTGTTGAACTGTGGTATAAAAGCAATATCACACTCAAGGTCATGCTGTTGCAGTGAGGCTCTGATATCTTCCACACTTATACATGTATTGGTATACTCATGCATACGACCACATCACAGCCGTGCTGATATTCAGTACAACAGCACCTCTTCTTGTGTGATGCTGTTAAGATAAGATAAAGTCCTTAAAAAGGATGACAATGGAAAGAGACTACCAGTTAAAGGGAGAGCAGGGTTTCCAGAGTGAGTCTTGGATTATATTATGAAATACATCATAAATTAGAATTAATGCCACTTCTCACATATTGTCAAAACAATCTAATTTCATTGTTATGTTTTCATTGTTATGAACAAGGTAGGGGGAAAAAAAAACATAGCTAAAAACATCAGCTATATTTAAAGTGGCACTTTATATTAAACAGTTCCCATGAAAGAAGAACCATTTTTATTGTCACATAATTGAAAACAAAACACTCCGGTTAATCAAATGAAATCAATATTCAGAGCCAGAAATGCTCTTTTAATATCGAAAAATATATAAAAAATATTTCATGCCTCATGGTCTAAAAAGGATGTAACTGTTTGACAGAAGGTAAAAAAATTTACTATCATTTTTATCCCCTCAGCTAGGAAAATAGCCAAGTCTGCGTTACCAGAATAAAGTACCTCAGACTAAAATATTTCATTTTGTCAGTGTATTGGCCATGTGTATCCACATAAAGGTCCACACATTTCTTTCTTTCCCCTGAATTTCTCCTGTGTCTTTATTCACAATTCCACTATGCCACTGCACGGAAGAAGAAGCTGAAATAAAATGACAGATGTTATAGGACATCACGTTTCCTCCTCACCCCTGTTGTTTGCCCAAATATTATATAAAATGGTGATAGATAAAATAGAGGAAAAAGAAGAGGAAGAAGGGCAAGAAGACAAATGGTTGTTGCTTCAATGAAAATGTCACAAGAGAGAGAGAAAGGCTGAGGAAGATGTGAGTGCTGGTTAGAATGTTAATAAAACTGGTACAGGCAAACAGTTGCAAAGCATGAGACAACGCTGTCACGAGAAACAGGCGAATAATCAGGCGATCAACAAACAGAATATTGGCGGTAAATTCAATATACCAAAAACAAGATATTAAGGCAAAATCAAATACCAGAATATCGAAAAACAGGCTTGGAAATGTATAGGCACATTGAAAATAAATTGGCAACACGCCATGCTTAAATGGATCGGTATGTTTCTCAATTCTCAAAGTTCAAAATCATTTGATATAACGGCATCATGTGTGTCAGGCTGCTGGAAGTTCAATATAACAGAAGTTGTCTAAGTTAACATGGAGTCCAGTTCAGCACAGGGATGAGTCGGCAGGTGCAGAGGGCAGAGGGGGGGTCTGGGTCACTGGGTGGCCCTGAATTTGTAACATTTACAATGAACAAGACCTATTTTAATGTTTTTTTTATTTTGATTTAGACAGACGTGTAAACCTCCCAAACTATGTCTATGTGATTGTGAACTGCTGTGTATGCTATGCATTTGAATGCCCGGGAATAACCAGTTAAAGTGTCGTGTCATGTGTAAATTGTAGTTCTTGGTGGCCGCTGGGGCCGCACTCTTATTTATAAGACGTGGTGTGTGCTGAGAAGTTATAGGTGGATTTCAGTCCTGATGTGATACAAGATAAAAAAATATATATTCTGTCTTTTATCTTCATAAGCCGTACCATCTCCTGCCTATTGTCCCTGCTATAAATGGTGTGGGAGGTATAGACCGTTAAGGTTAAAAACAATAGTTAGAGCTCCTAGGCATTTACAGTATGTTATTTAGAAAGATTGTGATGGATTATAATTTATTACATGACAGCACAATAGAATTTTCTGTTCTGACTGGTCAGAAGGTGGTGATTAATTTTTTTATAACAGAGGCTCTGACAGAACTGCTGGCTAAGACAAAGCACAGGTTGATAGTAATGTGCTACGCTATGATGTTATTTTATATAGTAACAGCTCAGTCACAAGGACTTGCATGATTGACCCTAAAACATGCATTTTATATCATGCCCTTATTTGTACAGTTTATTTTAATAGTTAAATTTATTTTCTTTAGTATTTCTTTTTATTCATATTTTTACGTATGTCTTTATTTTACATTTCTAAGGTCACTGGCGGTCGTATTAAGCATTTCACTGCATTTCGTACTGTGTATGACTGTGTTTGTGACAAATAAAATTTGAATTTGAATTTAAAAAACAGATCTCATATCTGAATGATTTTTTTTGTTGTTGTTGTTTTGTGGGAGACGCTCCAGGAATCCCGTGACCCTGTATATACAGTAGCATAAAGCGGTATAGACGATGTGTCAGTGAGTAAGTGAGTGTTTTTGGGAAATGATCGGTTTGGTACCAGGATCTATTTTACAATCGGACAATCCATTGTTAACAGATTTCCTACGGCAGCACATCCCCAAATGTTTTATTGCTTAGACAAATCTTAATAAATTTCATCACGTCTAATTCATGAAATTTTAAAGCCTAAACTCACTATCATTTGGGCCGAGTAGATGTCTCAGGTCGCAGAATTCTCAGCTCCCTGTAATCTCCTCGTCCCCTCTATCTACAGTAGCTCAAGTAACTGAAACAACTTCCCCTGTCACAATACTGTAAAATATGCCTCCTTGCATTTATTAGGCTTTATGCATTTATGAGACTCAAGGGGGTTAAAAAAGAATTTAAAAGCTTTCAGTGCTTACAGTACTGTGAATATATGGCTAGAAAGCTCATGTTAAGAACTGATGGGCTCCTTAGCGCTGACGATGGAATAGTAGGAAGAAAAAAGGGATTAAAAAAAAAAAACATTGTAGCTGCCTTTTCCACACACAGTTAATTTGTATGGCACATTTCATAGATATGGATAAAAGCATGGGGCATAAAAGACAAATAAAAAAACAAATACTTGAAAGAAAGAGATGATGTTAAAAGAATGAATCAATGATTAGAAAGAAGTGCACAAAGGATACAGAACAGAGTGCAGAGCATAGCCTAGGGAATTTGATTAAAGACACATAAAAAAGTGTTGTTTTTTTTCTCCTTTGGATTTAAAAACATCTCAGATCTTCTGCTAGCTTGTTTACAGTTTTTCTACATGAGGATTGTTCTAAGAAGCCAACTGTTAGGGGGCTGTGTGAGTTAGACTTCACTCGTAGTGTCACTATGCCTCAAAGAGCGAAAAACAAAATGCTAGCATAGCAAATAAGATGAAATCCCATGCACTGGCTGGTCTTGTGAGACCACTGCCGGACCACCTGCAACACAGAATGCCACTGTTGACCTGCCATTGGAAACCTGATGACAAGACTTAGGTGGCAAAACTGGGACTGCTACAGTACTCAAACTACACTACTAAATACCATATAGAAGATGTTGGGATTCCGGCCTTTTCTGGGTGGGGAAGTCTCAGGATACATTCTTATGATCAGTAGTTCTAACTATGTGACCTTAAAGTCACGGTTTCTTTGCTTATTTTTCTTAAATGGTCCTCTTACACCAAGCTTTGTCTTGAAATATTTGAATGTCTTTAACTAGACTTTGCCTTCTCAAGATACTGCAGTCCCATATTTGCCAACAAGGGCTACACCTGGGTTTAAGTGGTCTCCGGAGTTAAATTTTAAAATGGAATCATAGATAATGCACACTATAATAACTGCTAAATGCTGCCTGTAATGCATTTTCCCTGACCTTTACAACTTCAGTGCCATGGGTGCAACTAGAGATGGGCTTACATTGTTTAAGCCCAGATTACTTTGATCAATGCCCCCCAAACTTTTTCCCCCTTATACACTTGCTTATTAAGACATTATTTTCTTTAGACAGGCTTTTTCCTTCATTGAACTTCAAAAGTAACTTCATATTCACACCCTTGTGCTCCAATAGGCTACTTCACCGCATCTCAAAAATTCTGAAGGAGAAAATGGCATTCGATTTCATATTTGCTAACCACTAAAAGCTGTAAAGGAGAAGAAGGCGATAGTGTGCAGCTTGGTAATTGTATTTATTGCCTGCATTGACATCATGGACATAACTGGACGTTTTAAAGAGGAAGGAAGTCCATTTCCGGAGTCAGTCAAAAAGGAAGATCATAGTAAAAGCATAAAGTGGCAGAGTAACTCAGTTGTTGGTTAAAGACAGAAAGAACCAACTTCACAAGAATTGCATGGTGGATAGTAGGGGGCCATTTTAAGGAGTTCCAAACTGGTGTTAATGCACTTGGACAGTCCACTTCACCATTTACTAGAAAGTCTCATTATACTATTTATCATTCTAATACCATTTATGAGTTTTTTTTTGTGTATTTATGTTGTACCCTTTCTATTAACTTTTACAATAATTATCGCTAAGATGTGTTTAAGTAAAAATTTACATCCCAAATGATTGAAAGAAAGAAATAAAGATGGTAATGGAGAAACAAAAACTACAGCTGAGTACCTTTATTTCCGAGAGTGTAGACTACAAGTGAGGAAAAGGAGACTTTTCTATTTGTCGCTCATGCGTAACATGACCTGGGCAATTCCTTTACCTCCCATCCTCTTACACCATGGGATAGCCTGTTGAGCACACAATGTGGTGCTCACACTTTCTGGCTCTGGCTCCGACTCTGCTCCTGTCTCTCTTTTGGCTCCAATCCCTTCCTGGTCCCAGTCCACGTTTCAGGCCTGGGACCAGTCTGCCTTGTCCACATCTCCAATCACTGTCCACACCTGTTCCTCCTAATTAGTCTCATTGTGTAATGCTGGCTGGTGTATAATTTGCCATTGTTATTGTTTCAGTGGCATGTTACACGTGTAAACTAGACGTGAACTATGCTAGCTACTGTAAATGTTTATGACCAGCACTTTTCGTAGTGTCTCTTTGCCTGGTTCCTTTTTTACAGTTTCCCCATTATGTTGGAGGTACTTTCTGTTTCCACTCTTGATGTATTTATTCCTAATAGAAAAAAAGGCTCAATGGTTACACCCTGCCATTGTAGATCTAAAATATCCAACGAATGTTCGAGTCAAACCGGGACTTCTAGGTGAATGATATTTACAGAAGACTTTAAGCACAGTTCGGTGATGAGACTCTTAAAGCAATAATTTAAATGTTTGCTGTATGAATTATCGCCACATCCCTCATACAGTCCTGACCTCACACGACATGTCTGTTCCATTAAAGGGGTTCTTGGGAGGCCAGTGTTTCAGAAGTGTAGCAGGCAGGTTGATCATGGCTCCGGCATACTTTGAAATCTTTCTACCTCGATGGTATCCAAGCACTAGTGAAAAGCTGGGATAAGTGCATTATTGCGTCAGGTGGATTATTCTGCACAATCAAAAGTCCCTGTTTGACTTGAACGCCCGTCATACAGTAAATGGATTCACTCCTCACTTGTTAATTCTCTATAAACTGCACTTGAGATCTGGTGGGAGGTTTAAACCTCAAGGCCAAGATCTAACTTTAAAGTTGAATTGAAGTTCAAGTTTGAATTCTCTGTGGATTTTAATGCAATTACGAGTGTTATGGAAGAGGAACACGTCGCCTCGGATCAACAATTCCCTAATATAATGAAATATAATATCTCGGAGGAATTGAGCACATGCCACATACCATATATAAATAAGCACTCAAAAATAACGGTGAATTCCCCTACTCCCAGAACTGCCCTGAAATGTGACAGATGTGAAAGATGCTAAGAGAAGAAGAGAAGGATTGTGTCCTCTGCCAGCAAGGGCATGGCTAAAGTTTCCCATGTGCAACGCTTCAGGAAGAAACACACATACACACGTTACACACACAAACACACGCATACTTAAACACGCACAAGTTCAGGTCAAGCAGTTTAAGGATGCCTCTGGCAGCAGGTACACTGCTGTCCTTGCGCATTTGCCGGACCTTGAATCTGGATCCACATAAATCAGCGTTGAGGCGAGCGAGAGATGGAGACGGAGAGATTTTAATGGGATGTCGACGAAAAGTCTGCAAGTAAACGAGCGCGCCCATCGTTTCCTCGACGTCCTGCAGGCACGCCGCGAAGCAGTGCAGCAGGCAACTGCATTTTAAAGGCTAATGAAGTTACTGAGGGAGAACTGAGCGCAATGTGTGTGATACACATTCAGCAGGAGCTGAGATAACCTTGCACACGGAGGCTCAGTCGCTTTTATTAACTCTCCGTTTTCATTTCCATTTTCATTTTCATTTCCCAATTCACCATGTGTACCAATAATGGTGTTAATTAACCTGTGGGTTTGAGTCCACCAACATTTCATAAAAACTAATAGAAGTCCTATCAGATTATATTTCTCTGATGTGATTGCACAGTTCTGTGGCTTTGTTGCAGTTTTATTCAGCTAAAAATGAATCTGTTTCAGTAATATGCTGATGAATAATAAAGATCAAGTCAGGAAAAGTGTGAATTGGAATTTGATAGCCAAAGATTTTTTTTTTTTTTCAATCATTTATTTTTTTTTTTTTAAGTGCACGCAGACATTCAGTGCTCAGGAACTGGTGTGTAAATGGTTGATTATTCACTGTGTGCTAAGGTACACTTCTTGACTTCACACTCAACAGATTAGCATCTCACCTTCAAACGGCCCCCTGCCCTCGTCACCATAGTTACTTGAGACGAAATTGAAGAAAAACACAGTCTTTTAGAAAAAGACTTGCAAAAAAGTGGAGAGAAAAGAGGCTTGCTTTGAACCGAGGCGCATGGGGACCCGGTGTGTGTATGTGTTTGTGTGTGAAGGAGGTTTTAAAGCAGTGGCCATACAGCGCTCAGTCGGCTCTGAACCACTGGAGCGGCCAATTTCAGACGTCTGTATTTTATTCTCAACCTCGGGGGCTGGGTGAGAAATGTCTCTGTGGCTATAGCATGGCTAGGTATTTCATCTCAGATCCCCTCGCAGATAAATATTGTAATTCTGCTGTCTGTTTACAGGCGATTTGGAAAGAAAATGGCACTTCAGCCCGAGAGGATCGCAGCGTGTCCGGATCACCAGTAAACAGGATGCAGATTGCAATACAGTACACAGTTTTCGGCTCCGAAAAAACAAAATAAAAAGGCTTTACTGTATTCTTTTCTTTTATCGTGCATTAAAATTGTAATGAATTCTGCAGCATCCTTTCTTTTATTCTTTTTCTTTCATCTTTTTCTACATCCAATTTGGCTTTAATTATTTCGACCTACACAAGGTGCTCGATTCATTAATTCTTTTAATCTTGTTTAATTATATTATATTTCATTACTTTATATTTATATAAAGTTTCATATCATGCTTCCGTGCTTTTTTATAATATCCTGTTTTTACACTATGTCATGACTTGTATTATTTTTATATGAATAGCTTGAGTTAATTTAATCTTATAAATTAAACACAAAAAAAAAAAAAAAACGACTACAGCATCTGTTGTGCTGCGTATAAACCTGCTAATGCTAATTTCTTTTTTTATCTTTTTTGCTAAGGTTTATTGCTATATCAGACATCCTAGTTGCGCTACAGTACCATTTAGCTGTTTCTAATTCTACTGGAACAGTTTCATCACGAGGGCGGATAGATGTGAGCTGACATGAGATAGAGTTACTTTTACCACCATTAATTTATCCAGCGAGTCGCCGAAAGACAAAGAAGAAGATGATGTTAATGCGAAACTTCACAGAACCTCTCAGCACTGATAATGGAGACTCCTTCCATAAATCTAACAGAACCAACTCCTCACAGAAATCCTCTTTACTGTATATCCATAATTAGACAGACCTTTAATAGGTTATTATGAGGCTTAGATTATGTGAGGCGTCACATCGTGTTTGTTCACGGTTACATTTAATTAACTAATCTGACAGGCCCCTGAATGGAATAGGGGCGAAGTGCTCACCTTATCCTATCATCTGGAGGACATGGGTTCGAATCCCAGGAGAGGCTGTACTGTTGCGTTGGCAGCCGGGGGCCTGGAGAGAGCTGATTCTCTCAGGGAGGAGGGATGGAATGGGTGTTAAGTGCTCTCACATCAATCCTCCGAGTATGTTATGCCGCACCAAACGGTCTTGATGGGGGAGTGACCTACAACTAAATTACGAACTGATCCAACAAAACCTGATAAGCAGTGTTTGAACTCACTAACTGCTAAGATGAGACCCCCCCATCTTAGCAGGGGGGCTTATGGGACTGGGACTTATGAAAACGTCTCTATAGAATCTCCTGCTACACTAATGCACTTATCCCAGTGTTCCACTAGTGCTTGGATACCATCAAGGTAGAAAGTCGTCTGCTTCACGTCTGAAACGCTGACCTCCCAGGAACTCCTTTAACGTCCCAAGCCCAAGAGTCTCTTCACCACACTGTGCTTGAAGTCTTTGGCCAATGTCAATTAGTTTTACACCGTACCTCATGCGAAATTTCATCAGTTTGACTTGAACACACCTCATATATGGAGACGCCATAATGGCAGGGTGTAACCGTTACGACTTTTTCATTCTAACTAAATGCATCAAACGTTGAAACAGAATTTATCTTCAACATAATGGTCCTGGAGACACCATAAAGATTGGAACAGCCATTGGAACTATAAAAAGGATGAAATGTGATTATTTATGTTTGAAAATACTCAGCTATAGGTTCAGTGGGGGGAAAAAGAAGAAGATAAAAAAAGAAAGAAAATTGTCTTTGTCCAGGGACTATGATTGCTATGTAGCACATTGTGGCCATTTTAGCCCAAACTGAGGTTTTAGGCTTTTACCACAATTTGGAAATTGAGTGTCGGCACACGCCTGCTGAGGTATTCAGGGCCAAAATGAAAGGCTTTGATAATTCTGGGAACTGCACTCTGCTTTAAAATGCACATGGAAACATCGGTGTATGAGTTATGACCGAACGTCTGCTTCTGAAAAGCTGGTGCAGGTGACATGTCAGGTTTTAAATCATTTCTACCTCAAAGGAATAGAAAAGGAAACACACACATACACATGTGTATATATATATATATATATATATATATATATATACTGTATATACATACACACGCGCACACACACACAAATGAAAAATATGGAGTGCATGAAAAGCCACAAAGGACATAATGTAAGGCTAGAGACGCTGTAATGTGTCATTCGCACGCTGTCCGGTCCGAAGCGACTAATGCACAATGTCACGTCCCTGCGTAGCCTCCCCATAAAAATCAGCCTAATTCAATTTCCAGGTCATAAAAGAGAGCGACTTGTGCACATGCGGCCCTTTTAGGACAAGGCCACGAATGGGGAGAGACAGAAAGTCAGAGAGAGAGAGAGAGAGAGAGAGAGAAAGAGGCTCTTCTCTTCTCTAAATGAAATCCACAGCCATACTGCTCACATAATGGTGAATTTTGTTATTTTATTATTAGATGAGTTGATTGCAGATAACCTTGTTAAGGCTGAAAGTCGCAGCTTACAAATTCCATCATTGGGAAGAATTAATGGAGAAAACTCATGTGTGTGTGTGTGTGTGTGTGTTGTGGGGTCTAAGTCCTCGAACAACAACACAAGAGTTAATAACAGAAGCTGATGTAATGTCTAAGGACAAAGCACAGCGAGAATTAACCAAATGCAGAGAGACAGATGGAGAGACAAACGAAGTTACGATCAAACATGACTCACTCGCTGCTGTCCTGACAAACTTCTACACAATGGACACGGAGAAACAGAAAGAGACAGAGAGAGAGAGAGACAGAACCCAATAAGCATGTTGGAGCAAATATAATTAGAGTTGATCTCATTGTGACTCGAACAGAAACATGTTTAATTCACAAATTAAACTCCAGGCTCTGTAAGTTTGGGATTGATTTTTTTTTTTTTTTTTTTTTTTCTAAATCAGCAGATGGGAAATCTTCCACAATTGTATTTCCATTTTATTTAACAGTTGAAACACACACACACACACACACACACACACTGGGCCAACCCCTCATTTACTGAAATACATTACAGGGATCAAAACAAAGCAAACTGAAGGAAAATACAACCTGAAATAATGCATTTACAATCAAACCCTCCTACATTCAGGACTGGAAATTAAAATAAAATGCTACAGTATATTACATTACATTACATTACAGAGCAAATTCCCAATCCAATCTCATGCAAAATTCATATTAATTCTACAGTGTGTACAGATGCTCAGAGGTAGCTCGTAGGTGTTTGGGATCCTGTGGGGGATCTTAAAATGGGCTCAACCAATATTATTTTATCCAGACCAAAAAATAAATAAATAAAACGTATAATCAGTGCAAATATGAGAAAGTTTCTAGTTCGTTAAAGCAAGTCGAAAAGAGCATAAAACACATTAAACACAAGGCATTCGGCATTAATTGGCTCACTGCATGCATCTGCATCATGCTAACATCCCACCATCATGTACAACACAAACATACACACATACAACATACGTACATACTCTGTAAACATATGAACATAAGAACATACTCTGAAAACCAAAAACGGCAGCACATACACATGGCTCAGCATCTCTCCAGATACCTGCATTTCATTTGCCCTGTACATGTACTTTGCACTATGACAATAAGGTTTAATCTAATCATAATCTAATCTAATCTGTTGTTGTTGGTCTTTTGACTGCTCCCAGCAAGGGGAGAGCTTGGCGGAAGTTTTACGCGGAATGCCCTTGACACAACTCTTCCATTTTATTCAGGCTTGGGACCCGCCCTGCTTCCAGTGGCTGAGGTTTGGACACCGGCTGGGAATTGAACCCAGGCCTTTCGCATGGCAGGAAAATCCATATATTATATAGATTCATTACACATAGACTGATATATTTTAAGTGATTATTTGCCACCAAAACTGTAATGCACTGTTCTGGCTTCATGTGTTCTGACATCTTTTTGAGGGAACCAGCGTTAACCTTTTTTTTTTCCATCAATTTCATCAATGCAGCATAGAAACATCCCACAAGAGCGCCAGTTTTGGAGTTGCTCTGACCCAGTTGTTGAGCCGTCACAATCTAGTCCTTCTCACAGTAACTACAGTTACAATATCTCACTACAGTGGTGCCTGGAAGTAGGTGGGATATATTAGGCAGCAAATCAAATTTTCAATTCAATTTTATTTTATTCATATAGCACTTTTAACAAATAGTCATCATCTCAGCTTCACAAAATGAAAAGAAGATTATGAAAATGTGTAAAGATCATACGTGAACCTTTGTTTCCTAAGTTGATGTGCAAAAAATAAATGGGCGAGCATACGAATTTGATCGACTTTGACAAGGGCCAGGCTAAGATGCAGAAGTAGTGAAAGATGCTAAAAACTATTCACACCATTCATGTTAAATCTTGTTGCTATAAGACAACTATAAGACTTACACATTCATTATATTAACAGCAGCAACTTCAGTTGTGTATAAACTACTTTAAAATTATATTTACAGTATCAGTAACTGGGTCAGATAGGATCTGCCTGTGTGCAGTACTTCTACTTTTATACTTCAAGTACATTTTATAGCATGTACTGTACTTTCTGTAGCAATATAATGCTAATTATATTTCCACCTGCGCAAACTCTCTTGTGTAAAGTCACTATGATTTTTTTTCTGGTTGCCATATCACACCAAACAAAATCCCTCTAGATATTGCACCTACTTAAAAAAAAAATAAATAAATAAATAAATAAATAAATAAGTGTATATATTTTTCATCTTCTATACTGCCAATCCATTGCAAGGTGCACACACACATGCACACACACACACACACACACACACACTACAGGTAATTTGGGAAATATCAATAAGCCTAATATGCATGTTTTTTTGGACTGTGGGAGGAAACCCGCCAAGCACAGGGAGAACATGCAAACTCTACACATAGAGACCCCAGGCGGAAATTAAACCCTGGACCCTGGAGGTGCGAGGTCACAGTGCTACCTACTACGTACACCAGCCTGCCACTTATTATTTGAGCCAATTGTTTATTATCCGCACATGACACATTTTTACAGGCTTGATTATATTTTTACAGTAGCCCAATTATTATTTACTTTATTTACAATCTCCAGTTTTTTTTTTTTTTGTTTTTTTTTGTTTGTTTAATTATTGATTTATTTATTTATTTTTATTTATATATACGCATATATACAGTATATAATTTGTATATATAATATGCTTCTTTCTTTTCATGCCATACAAATATCAGAAATGTTTTTGTACAGAGAGAATAATGAAGAAAAACAATAATAAAAAATACTAAAACAAAATCCTAAAAAAAACAAAAAAAACAAACAAACAATGGTGCATAAAATGTTTGCACAGTACTATATAGACAGCAGGGTACTATAAACCCCATTCAGACTTCATAATCTGTGTACTAATAGTACAGTAAAGCAGGACTCACTGGACACATGTGTGATTGGGTTGTAAGACGTCATGGTCACGCTGCCATTTGCAGCTGGACTGCTTCTCCCAACTCCTAGTTGTGTTTGATCTTGCACAAAGACCGTCTTGGCAGGGACCGATGCTGCTCCAGGTTGGGTTTTGTTGTGTTGCAACAATTTCTTTTCACCGGTCCCGTCACACTCATTTCTCTCAGCCTTCTTGCACTCTTTATCATTTGCATTTGCTTTATCCACTTCGCTTTCCCTCGCATCTTTTCCAGGCTTTCCCTCAGCTTTCTGTTTAAGGTGAGCTTTTCTTGCCATGTGGCGAGACGCCCTTTTCTCCAGAATCATCTGTTCAGAAGAGATTCAGAGATCAGATAGCAACATTTTTCTAGTTCAACTATGACACAGCACTTAGTACGTTAATGTAATAAATTTTAATGTAAAGATGTACACTGGCTGGCCAAAAAAAAAGTCACAATTTCAGAAGGACCTGCAAATTTTTTGCTAAACATTGCTCGCATAAAGAGGGACTTTGGGGCAAAAGAAAAAAGTTCATGTGTTCTGATGTGTCAATGTTATGTCTGATGTTATGACAAACATAATATTATTACAGTGTGCGACTTTTTATTGACCAGACAGTGTATAAAATGGCTACATCATTAAAACCTCATAGAGCTTGTTTCTGTATTGAGTCACAGAGAGCTGGACGTCATCATCCACAGCGAGAATAACTTCGTAGTCCAGACTAGGTTCCCTGGACGGGTTATGAAACCTTGGGGAAAAAATGGGAAAGTGGGAAGATATTTATATGAGGCAAAATGGCTAAAAAAAATTGCAAGCTTTAAGAAAACACTTTTATACAGTATTTTATTTGTTACTGTTTTAAAGTACTATTTCCACTTATAAATTCAGACAAGGTTTACAGATCGTCAAAATAAAGTAAGAACATTATTTTTTATATACTTGGCCACATAAGAGTGCTGGAGAGCCTCCTCTGCGGTTAGCCGTTTATCAGGATTGAAGACAAGCAGGCGTTGTAGCAGATCAAGAGCATCAGGTGGCACGGAAGGCTGCATTAAATCCCTTAATGGCACCTGTGGCCTAGACAGTCACAAAAATGATGTGCTCTGTGAGCTTAGCTGGCGTGTGATGGAGCTGAGTCATAATGAAAAACAAATAGGAGTATCATAGTGGCCAAAGCAAGAAGGAAGCACTAAATTCAGTAATGTATAGTGTGAGCTATATGACCAGTGGTTTGTGTATACATAACCATCAAATTCATATAAGCTTGGCAAATATATTCCACTAGACTTTGAAGCATGGATTTGGGGATTTGTGTTTATTCAGCTACAGGGCTTTGTGCAGGACACTCAAGAATCCACCCTAAATTTGCCAAGCAATTTCTTAATGGAGCTCACATTGTGTATAGGGGTACTGTCATGCTGGAGCAGGTTCTACCCTCCCAGTTCTAGTGAAAGAAAACTGGAAAACACTTGTGAGCATGAAACTTGCAAATATGGCAAGAGTTAGGGAACGAGACACATACAGTATTTACATTTATAGCATTTGCCAGATGCCTTTATCCAAAGCCACATATATTTTATTTAATTATATACTGTACAAGAGTAGTTGAGGGTTAAGTGCGTTCGTTACACAAGGGGCCAACAGTGGCAACTCAGTGGTGGTGGTGGTTTTGGGGTTTGAACCTGGGACAACCTACTTAGGTGACCCTAATAGCTCAGGTTTCTCTTCAATCACATAAATCATTTGAATTTCTTTTACAAAAGCTTCCTGTGGAAAGGAACATTGATGACCATCTTATTTTTGTCAGCTTTACAACTGCAAAGCTGCTTCTTTTGTGGTTTGATGTTAGAACTTGCAAGAGTTTGCCTTTTCTCTCTGTGGAGGGTTTTAAAAGGTGTTAACACCTACCATCCCGCGGTCAAACTGGGGCTAGTGGGTGGACCTCAGGACTGAGAAATTTAATCCGCTTTCGCTTCTCTGCCTATTGGCTAAGATCAAGTGTAATCATCATATGGGTGTGATGGTCAGGTGTCCACAAACTGTTACATACAGTACTGTCCATATGTCTTCGGTCACGTACCTAAGCAGCATTCTCTGAATAACAGATGCTCCATACTCTGACCTGATGGCCACAACGTCTAAGAGTGAGGAAACAGGACCAAATGAATGCCAACAAACCCTATCTGAGTAATTATGCCTAAAACTCATGCTTAGACTATCTAACAACCGTGCTACTCGATCATGCTTACATGTTTTGAACCTGAACACAATCAATTCCTCAGAGCTCTACTATGTTGTTAACGCAATTGTGATCATAAAGTTATCTTACCTTCTGGCACAGGATGTTGAATAGCACTCATAATTTTCTCTATCTGATTCATGGTAGACGTTCCAGGAAAAAGTGGCTTGCTAAGCAACATCTCACCCAGAATGCAGCCCAAACTCCACATGTCCACTCCTTTCGTGTATCTAAACATCAGACAGACAAGTAAAGAGGGAAGTAAGAGGAAAAAGAGAAACCTGTAGAGTAAAAAACGTTGTGTAAATTGTACCTGGTGGAGCCGAGGAGAATTTCAGGAGCACGGTACCACCGTGTGGCTACGTAATCTGTTAAAGCAGGATTCACAGCATCCTCCTGCATCTGGGAGAGGGAGCGCGCCAAACCGAAATCACACAGTTTGACAAAGCAGTCTGCATCTAGTAGTATATTCGAGGGCTGTATGACACAGAGACAGATTGCAGAAAATATAATATTATCAAATAAAATTATCAAATGTTTGGTAGCTCTACATTACAACCCACATGCATGAGAACCTACCTTCTGATCTCTGTGGATGACGTTCCCTGAGTGTAAGTATTTAGTGGCTTTGAGAAGCTGGTACATGATATAGCGTTTATGAATGTCCTTCAAAAGGCTGCCTTTCTTAATAACAGCATGCAGGTCGGTATCTGGAGAGAAACAATATGTGGTCTGTTACAGTATTCCTACAAGACCTGTAATAACTCCATCAACAAATCAGACATGTGAAGAGGCTCAACGATGTTGGAAATCGTGTCAAAAGTTTGAACACACCTTCGAATTCAGTGTTTTGTTTTGTGATTTATTTTCTACATTCTAGAACAATACTGAAAATTTCAAAACTATTAAATAACCCATATGGAATTTGGCAATTAAGTAACAACAGAAACAGACAGGTGTTATTTTAAGACACGAAGGTCAGATGTTCTGGAATAAAACCCATTAAGCCCATTAAGGTTTAGTACTACACAGTGTGTGTGAGTAAAGTTTACATGTTCCTCCCATGCTTGGTGGGTTTCTCCCCAAACTCTGGTTTTATCTGACAGTCCAAAGATATGTACAGTATGGATGGATTGGTATTAGCAGATTGCCTGTAGTGTATGATTAGGTATGGGAGTGTGTGAGTGCTTGTGCCGTGCAATCGGTTGGCACCCCATCCAGGGTGTACCCTGCATTTTGGCCAAATGTTCCCATAATAGGCTCCACACCTGCCATGATCGTAGACAGGATAAGCAGTATAGATAATGGATGGATGATCTATCTTTTGAATATGGCCGTTTGATCACAGTATAACAGCTAATATTACATCCTTTGTGTGCTTATTTTCATGGTAGATTATCTATAGTTGTAAAATTTTCCTTTCCACCTAGTCACTGTAAGTGGTATTTACTTGATATGGTTTCCCATGTGACCCGTATCAGCTTAGAGTAAAGTCCAAAATTGGTTGTGAAATAAAGCTTAGAGCCAAAAACAGGAGCCAGCAACAAATCAAACAAAAGGGCAGAGCTGGAAAAACACCAACATTATTAGTAAATGTTCCATTTATTTTACAGCCTGCAAGCATATGAAGCCTCACCCATGTACTCAAACACCAAGTAAATATCTTTATCGTTCTGGGCTCGGATGACGTTGAGCAACTTGATGATATTGGGATGATCCCCAAACTCCTGCAGGACAGAAAGAACAGAAAGAAGGACCTAATTAAACATGCGGGCACTTAGATAGTGGTAATAGTGGCAATAATTTAGGTTCCGCTAGTCTAGACAGGCACAACCAAGCACTGATGGCTTAATCATTAAGTGCTGTATAATCTTAATTCTATAAAAGAGTGTGATCATGGCTGTGACAGCCGGCAAAGGTGAACACATAAATACGCAGGTCTATTTCTAGAGCAAAACAATCATCTGTTGTTGGTAATATAATCATACAAACATGTTATAACGACTCTGTGTTTGTCCTTACCTGAAGAAGCATGATTTCTCTGAATGTTCTCTGCATGAAAAACAATACATAGGAAAATCAAATTAAAAATCTGAATTGTAAAAAATGCAGTATAAAATTTTTTATTTTTATAATTTTTTTGTTTCCGATTTTCTCCCTAATTTAGTCGTGTCCAATTCCTCCCCGTCACTAGGGGGCTCCCACATTAAGGCTACTACT
>JAQQZT010000037.1:4768036-4778510 GCA_030068275.1 Clarias platycephalus | reverse complement strand
TAAGCTGAGTGTGAGTGTGTGTGTGTGTGTGTGTGTGTGTGTGTTTATCAGTCCAGTCCCTTTTTGTTGAGGAGACGCCAAAAGGTCAATGCCAGATTTAATAATCTACTTTAAAATAAGCTATAAGCTACTTGCTCAATGTAAATAAACCCCTGCACCAATAGATATTAATAAGAAAAGCTAAACTGAATATTTTTACTGGGATTACTTAATATTTTCACAGCCGAAATTCGGACGCTGAAGTGGTGTAAGTGAACGTAATGTGCTGGAGTTGTTTTAAGACAAAACATAATGTTTATCCGATCTCCTTTTTTGATTTCTCATCTGAGATGCACTCTTTGATTACTGAATAGGGAAAGTTCTGCCGTACAGAAATACAGACATGTACGTGGGCTTCAAATTAAAATAATATCATTGTTTACCTTAAATCTAATCAGCTTATTTTTGGCTTTAACTATTTCTACAAACTTTTTTCCTGTCAATGACGAATACTAACACTAGTGGAAAAATAGATTTCTCTGAGAAAAATGTTAATTAAGGTAAGGATATTAATCCTAAAATACTTTTCTTTCAGGTAAACACGTTAATTCTATAGCATTTTCTCTGAATAAAACATATTAATGCAATTACTCTGAGGTAAACATGTTAATTCTATAGCTATTTCTTTGAGTTAAACATGTTAATCCTATAATAATTTATGCGAGGCAAAAATGGTAATGCTATAGAAATTCCTCTGGAAAAAAACATTAATGCTATAGCAATTTCTCTGAGGTAAACGTTAATGCTGTAGCAACTTTTTCTGAGGTAGAAATGTTAATGCTATTAGCAACTTTCTTTGGCATAACCATGTTTTAATGCTATACAGTGAAACCTTGGATTACGAGCATAATTCCAAAACACTCGTAAACCAAATCGAATTTTCCCATAAGAAATAATGGACAATCAAATTATTCATTCCACAGCCCAAAAAAATATTATTTTTTAAATTTAGTAAAAATCTTTGCTTGTCTTGCTAACTCGCAAAAAACGCGTTACACGCAATCCAAGGTTTAACTGTAATAATTTCTCGGAGATGAACAAGTTCATGCTATAGCAATTTCTCTGAAGTAAGCAAGTTATTGCCATAGTAACTTTACCTGGGGTAATGATAATGCTAATTTCTCAGCAGTAAACATTTGTTTTATAGTAGCTGTCCCTAAAGTAGACATTTTAATAAAATGTTAACAGGCTGTCATGGTAATGCTAGCAGCTTTCTTAATAACATTTCTAAATGGGAGCTGTACTTAACCTTAAATTAATTTGGCGTGATTGTGAGATTATACTGTACATTATATATTTAAACATTATACTGACTATAGTTGATTTTTTAATGAATGCATTTTTTTTTTTTATTTAATCACTGTCTATTAATAGCTAGCTGTTGTGATGAGAAAAAGGATTATGCATTTGGGATGCTTTCAGTCTAACAAATCAGTTGTTAGCTGATTGCTTGAATCTCTTTCTGTTATTGAAGTTTTAGCTTTTAAAGTGTTCAACCAGATCTCAATACCTATAGCAACATTTTGTTGCTCAGAATGAGCTTTTTCTTGTCTCATGAGACTGAATTGAGCTGTCTCATTATAAGCTCGACTTTGTCTTTTCTATTTCTCCTAAACCCCACTTAGGAGAAACACATAGACATAACTGAAATACAAAGCGAGAAACATTTGAGAAATCTGAGATGTACATGAGAAACAGAACTGCATTTGAAGGAGAAGCAAATTAGCTATATATAAGACCATAATAAGATTAAAGTCAGATACTATATAAATGAGATGCATGAAACATAAATAAGAAATATTATAGTTTTATTGAACATTAACAGGATGCAATGTAATAAATTTACAATTCACATAATATAACAGACACCAGCAAAATCTGGCAAATCAAGACACTAAATGATACAAGATGTCACCCAACCTGGCAAAGATATTACGTGTCACACTGCTCAACTCAAAGTATGATTTATACAGGAGTTACACAAAGGCCACAATCTTCCAGTGAAAAGAATCAGTCAAAAAGAAGATGAAAATTTTGAAAGGAAAATTGGTTGTTTGTTGTATGTAAGGGCTACAAGAACCGGCCAATACCAGGAAAAGTTCTCTCACCGGCTAAATCAGTCTTCTCTTGTGGTGGATGTTCAACAGGTTTGTCCAAAGTCTGCAACTTCTGGAGTTGCTTAGTATCCAATGGAACAAAAATTTAAACATTTGAGATTTACCTAAACACCATTCAGCTACTCCATTCCCAAGTTTCTGAAGGCTGAGAGGTGGGCTTGAGCTTGTTCATGGGCTGGTGCTTACCTGACTGTTGATGCGGTGCTGATGGAGACTCCTGTAACCCCTAGAGGGTGTCTAACGCCCAATGACTATGTTTTTGTTGTCGTTTCTTTTAGAGTTGAACTTCATTTCCTATAATGCACCTCGGTCAGGTGATGAGAGCACTCACCTGAACCGAGGTGGCTGATTAGTTAGAGTATAAATACCCTGTTTAAGTTCAGTTTAGGTTGTCTAGCATTTGTTATGGCTGTGATTGTTAGTGTTTATGGTACAAGTAAAAGTTTTCTGTGGTGCTCCAGTTAAAAGTGTTTTGTTTCAGTTTTTGCTTTCTTTTGTTAATAAGAAAGAACATCTTTACCGTCATCGCTGCCTCTGCGTTTATGCCACGTAAGCACAAGCAACCCATTCGTGACAATTCCGAAACATTCTCCTGCAGTTTCTTTGTTGAGATTCTTGGTCTCCTGAGATGACATGCTTCTGAAAAGAACCCAGTTAAAGTAAAATGTACATAATTACCAAGATAACCTTTCCACAAACAAACATATTGGTCTTTATTTATAGAATATAATCAACCGATGTCTTTAAAGTTACATGTTCTGGTAACTACTGTTAAACACTGAACACTCTATAATAAAAAAAACTACTGGTTTTCAAGAACTGATCATGCAGTAACATTAACTTACTATTAAAAAAAAAAGTTTTAAGTAAAAAGTAATTTAATATGTCAAACCACACTGGTTAACTTAGGGCATGCCTAATAATAATACTGTAACCAGCTGACTGATTTTTATCACAAAAAAAAACGTTCAACCTCACAAGTGTTAGTTACCTACATATGCTAATCCACATGCTAAACCACCCACAGGTAGTTTCCTTTTGCAATTTTGCAATTTAAGAACAAACATAAGCTGTGTAAATTTCAGCTCAGTATGCCATAGTTTCTTTTTTTTTACCAAAGACTCTGTGGTTTTAACTCACAGTTTGACTCGTTGTCAATAATAATTGACAACGGGCAGTGGTGGCTCAGAGGGCTAAGGCGCTGAGTTACCGACCGGAAGATCGGCGGTTCGAACCCCAGCTCCACTAGGTTGCCACTGTTGGGCCCTTGAGCAAGGCCCTTAACCCTATCTGCTCCAGGGGCGCTGCATCATGGCTGACCCTGCGCTCTGACCCCAGTTACGCTGGGATATGCGAAGAAGGAATTTCACTGTGCTGTAATGTATATGTGACAAATAAAGGCTTAACTTAACTTAACTTAATGAATTTTAAATTCGGCGCGAAAAAGTAAAACCCACATTCACCGTCCACTGCGACATTTTTGGTCTTTTCTCATTTTTATCTGCGGCAGACAAAGTAGGTGGTGCACTATTGCCACCTAAAGGTCTGGATGAATGACGGATAAAGTGTTTTTTGCTGACTTGACACCAAGGCCTGGCGATGCCCTGCACATTTCTCTAACACACTGGCCACTTAACATTTGCAGGCTTAGAGCATGTGTTGGAGAAAATGTGGGACATTATATCTTTATTAGAATCTATTTGTACTGTAGGCTTAATTGGGCCATGAAAAAATGTTGAACATTTAGTCATACTGTAAATGTATAATCAAAAATAGGTTTGGTCTTAAATGATACGTGTATACAGAAATCATTGAACACAAACATTAAACTTACTTTACAGAATGTAAAGTAAGTTTGCCATTTGCCAGTTTAATTTCAATAAATTCATTAAGGTGTACACATTCATAAAAGCTTAGCCATGTTGATTAACTAGGGACACCTGGGTGTACTGTATGATAATATAACTGGTGGTTGGATTTGTTTTTAAATAAACAAGCTAGATTTTGAAATAAAACATTTATCTATTACAAAGCAATTTTGTAACTGACTTTAGTTATAACCAACCTACATACAGTATATACATATCTTCATTATAGAGATCCAACCTACAGTACTAACCCTCCCCTCCATCTACTCGTACGTGAAGAGTAAGATGAAGTATAAAATAAAGTACTAAACACTCTTTAGTGTAGATGGCACTGTTAGTCAGAGAACCCTAGCCCTTAAGCTCCAAAGCATTTATATCCATTCTTTGCGTTATGTTTTAATAAATATACTGTATATGAGTCAGGATTGTGCAATATAGAGGGACATGGTTTCAGCAGAATATATTCTTCAATATAAAGAACTCAATTTATTTCATTTTAACTAACTATACACACATGACTAAGCAAAAGTTTTAACATATCAGAAAACAGAAAAATATGAGTCGCACACAAGACAAACATGAGCTATCTCTGAGATTTAGACTTGATGAGCCATATTTGAGACACATTTGAGAAGATTGAGAAAATGACTAAAATCCCATTCGAGTCTCAAAGATGGCTCATTTCTGCATATGTGAGTCGCACACAAGACAAATATGAAATATCTCTGAGATTTAAACGTAATGAGCCACATTTAAGACACCTTTCAGAAGGTGCAGGTGCAACGCCTAGGTCTCATTCAGGTCTCAAAAACGGCTCATTTCTGTGTAGGAGACAAAGAAGAGATTAACATAAAATCTCATCTTGGAGTTTCTTTGTTATGGGTAAAATCACATGCAAATGCGGTCATCTTTGCTGCCCGACAGGAAGATGCCTTTTTTCTGTTTCTGCTGTAAAGTTCCAGCTTAGACAGCTACACTATAGGAACGGAGATACAGAGCTGAGAGCTGGTAAAGTCGCCTGCTGGAGTGTAATGCAGAAGAAAAGTAGATTAGGGTTTATTAATGTAAAACGTTAGCTTTGACAGTAGATTTATACTTTAAATGGTAAAATAGCACATTTGAGTCATCTCCGTTCTGCAGTTTGTAGTTTTAGTTAAGTAGCATTGGTGGTCACTATGCTACGGGCCTGCTGTGAATTCTGGATGAATGTTCAGCACTATTGCAGGCCTACTGTGGGCTGTTTTACTACTATTATTTACAAGTTCACACAGGCCAAATAAAACAAGGCTGCAGGCCAGACTTTGCCTGGGGGCCTTGTGTTCAACATGTGGGATTGTTGGTCACAGCCTAAAAGCAGTAATGAAGACACTTCTTCAAACAAGGAATTGAACTTTATCTCTGAATTGAAACTCCAACAAAGACATATGTAGAATAGGTTTTAACTAATGAAATAAATCAGTTCTGCCAGGGGTTGACATGCAGTGATGGGACGATGGCCTGGGGCCAATAGAAAAGGAATACCTGGCAAGTTGCTGTGCTGATTGGGCTAGTAATAGATTCTGTCACCCATCAGGCCACACCCCCCCCTGTAATGCTATACTATTAGTAAACACAACCTCATATACACAGAGCCTAAATAACCTTTGTGTAAAACCATTTAGATAACTAAATCATGTTTGCATGTTTATTCAGTCGGTGTTGGCACGGTGGCTTAGTGGCCCGTGCTTGGTGGGTTTCATCCGGGTACTCCAGTTTCCTCCCACAGTTAAAAAACATGTAGGCTAATTGGCATTCCCAAAATGCCTGCAGTATGTAAATGAATGTGTGTGTATGTGTTTGCCATGCGATGGACTGGCACCCCATCCAGTGTATACCCTGCCTCATGCCAGAGTGCAGAAGATAAGCTGGAATTTCAGTTTAGTCGTCCTAAACTGTGTGTCTACTGTAAGTTTACACTAATGGCAGGTTCTGTCCGGCTCAGACCGCACTTAATTCATGAGGTTTTTTGTTTGTTTGTTTGTTTTTTCTACCACACAGGATAAAAAAAAGAAAAGTGAAACAGGTAAACTAGAGTACTATGTAACATGTGACCTCATGTAACAGCATGCTATTTATACTCACTAAATTAGCGCAGAATGTCGCTGGTTCCTGTGCAGCATCGATATAAATAATACAAGAGCAAGAAGCAGAGGTTAACTTCAAAGTACACAGCAGCAAAGAAATGAATCCGTCCACAGTTCACACAAAAGCTGGGTGGAAATCTGTAAGGTGTCAAATAATAATAATAATAATAATAATAATAATAGTAATAGTAATAACAATAATAATAATAATAATAATAGTAATAATAATAGTAATAATAATAATAGTAATAATAATAATAATAATAATAGTAATAATAATAGTAATAATAATAATAATAGTAATAGTAATAATAATAATAATAGTAATAGTTATAATAATAATAATAATAGTAATAATAATAATAGTAATAATAATAATAATAATAATAATAATAATAATAATAGTAGTAATAATAATAATAATAGTAATAAAAATAATAATAATTATTATTATTTATTATTGTTATTATTATTAAACACTATATGAATCGAAGAAAATCTCTTTTTTTCTAAAAAGAGAATGGATATTTTTGTTGTTTTATGGATATATACAGTATGTGATATAATAAACAAACAGTGCTATGAAAAAGTTTTATTGGACACTGGTTCTGGGTAGTCAGGGACTTTGGGGTGTTTGGTTCATTTATTGCGTTCCCTCACTTCACTGGGTTGGGTACAAAAATGCCTCCGGACTTTGGGGGAAGAACATGTTTGACTACAAGCCACTGCTGCGACCTTCCATGTCTTCGACAAGCCATAAATATTTACCAGTGCTTCATCTTCTCTCCCAGGTAGACTGCAGACATCGGAAAGGTCATCGCAATTTCGAGTCAACATCCATTTATGCATTTCCTTGCAAGATTAAAAGCCTTGTGTTACACACACCGAGGGCAGCATAGTCAGGGAAATAACCCGCGCTGCTTCTCAGAAATGTTAGAGTAGCCCTTATTTTCAATTTGCTCTAAATTACTTTTCTTTCAGTTGTGTTATATATAAAATTTATATTGTTTTATACAAAAGCCCACATTTGTAATTTGCAGTGTTTTATTTTCCCAGGCTTGGTTTCAAATCCCATCATGCTTGTTAATCCCTACACTACAGAATCATGCACACTACCCAGCAGGAATTTTTGGTTGTCAACATTGGCGACATTGATTTGGCAACATTACAGACATTTGGACAACATTAATATTACTGAAAGTTATTTTTGACTGTTTGAATTACTTCGATGAAATGAAATCAGGAAATTGTTTGACTACACGATGATGGGATATCACTAAACGAATGCCCCTAACACAATAGTGCAATAAACAACTTTAGAACATCATTAATTTAACTTGTAACACAGATAAGAGATGACATGAGACATGAGTCACCGTCCTAATCTCAGATCAGTCATCCAAATCCTGTTAAAACTTTAAGGGACCATGAATATAGTCGGACATTGTGGGAATGAATGTTAATCAACATAAATGCACCAAAAGGGTACAATTTCATTGCGTAGACACTGTATTTGTAGCGTTTGTGTTTGGGTCATTCATTCAACGGTATCTCAATGTCATTTTATGGAACTAATTGTAATTTTCAAAAACACTGTCATCCTGACAATGGATCTCATCGCAACATTTTTACAAATACAGTATATAACAATGGACATAATAACATAGAGATAACATGCACTTACACTTAAAATTACGCACTGTTCTAAATGCCTTCGTCTATTAGAGATTCTCCAAGATCTGAATTCTGAGAAATAAACCAAACAAAACCGATACTCTTTATGATGTGTTACTAAATACACATCAAAACTGTGAATGGCACACTGCTAATGCTAATAGCACTACAGCATTTATGCTTATAAACGTGCAGCAGCAGTGATGATAATTACACAATAATAATACTAGAAAAACGAGATAATTTTAAAAATAAATACCAAAAAGCCGTAATTACACAACAGCAAATGCTGATGATTACACTTCACTGTTGATAATCATAAAGTGGTAATATTGATAACCACACAATACTTAAGCTTATAATCACACAACAGTATTGCTGATAATGGTGAATTATCAACATATTCACATCATAATTTTCTCATTGTTTTAATGACAATCAAACCACATCAATGGCGATAAATGCAACACTTATAATCACAAAACAGAGTTCTTAGCACTCCAGTGCTGATAGTTCACTCGCTCATTGTCTATACCTCTTTATCCTTTATACAGGGGCCTGCAGAAGACTTAGGGCTTAAAGTGGAGAACACCCTAAACAAGGTGCCAATCCATTGCAGCACACACACATACAAAATCACATGCTCATTCACAGACTACAAGTAATTTGGGAATACCAGTTAGCCTAATCTGCAGGTCTTTGGACTGTGGGAGGAAACCGGAGCATATGGAGAAAACCCACCAGGCATGGGGAGAACATGCAAACTCCATGCACACAGACCCCAAGGCGCAAGGTGGCAGGGCTAACCACTAAGTCAACATGCTGCTCATCACTCACTCATTTTTTATACCACGTTATCCTTTATTCAGGGTCGCGGAGAGTCTGGAGCCTATCCCAGGAGACTTAGGGCATAAGGCGGGGTACACCCTGGACAGGGTGCCAGTCCTTCACAGGGCACACACATATACACACACTCACACACTCATTCACACACTACGGGCAATTTGGGAACGCCAATTAACCTCATCTGCAGGTCTTTGGACTGTGGGAGGAAACCGGAGTACCCGGAGGAAACCCACCAAGGAAAACATGCACGCAGAGACGCGAGTCGAGCCTGCCTGGGAATCGAATCCAGATCCTGGAGATGGAAAGCGATAGTTCTAACCATTACACCATGAATCAAAATGATTACATTGTCCCTGAGAATTCTCTCTGAGGGTGCCGCTGGCAAGGAAAAACTCCCTGAGATGGCAGTAGGAAGAAGTCTTGTGAGAAACCAAACTGAACAAGAAAGCCATTCTCATTTAGATGATAAAAGATAGCAGGAATTGTTTTGCAGTTATACTGTTGTTAGGCAGCTGGAAGTTCAATATAACAGATCATGTCTTCGATTTGAATGTGGCGTCCAGTTTGTTATTGAAGGCTCAGGTAGAATGTAGGAAATTCCAGTCCTGACTATGGAGCAACCGCAGTCACAAGTCCTCAGAGAACAGCTGTCTGCATCAGCCACGGCCAGGACCATGGTAAAGTGGACTATCCCGAGTCACATGCGACGACATCTCAAACAAGAAGCGGGGCACCAGAGGGCAGAGGGGGTCTGGATCACTGCCAGCTCAGGAGCAGCATATGTAGCTCGACAGGGAGAGAGGGAGAGGGAAAAAGAGAGGAGAAGGGAAGAGAAGGAGATATCAGTTAGGTATGATCACAATCACACAATGTACAGTATAATGTGAATGTATATTTAGTGTAGAGTGCAAGCAGGGACACCGGCTGGACTAACTATGACAGCAAAACTAAAAGGGAGAGCACAGTAAACCAACTCTGACATGTAAATGCTTCAGCAACATTTATGTTTCATTTGTAGTTGTGAAGATGTATTTTTAGGAGGCTAGAGCTTCATGCATTTTAACAAAATGTTTTGCCTATATTTGTTCAGTTTTCACCAAAATAATATCAATGTATGAACAACTTCAGATGCATTCTCTTGTAACAAAAGAGCTCCAGCTCTTACCGCACTTGCATCAACTTCAAGTTGAAAGGATTTGGAACAATCAGGATCTGCAGGCACAGGTGTACCACAGAAAGCGTTCATACTGTTAAAAGCTTGTTGAGAATCAGGAGTCAAAACAAATGACTTGGATGAGCTAAGCAAAGAAGTAAGGAGTGAAAGAGAAAAATGTCTTGTTTTTCCCCTAACATAAACAGTAGCGTTCCTCCACAGTCAGAGCAAGTTTATTGTATGAGACAGTATAAAATTGCACTTATGTTAGCATCTACAAGGGTCATTTAAGTCAAACAGGAACTTTTGATTGTGCAGAATAACAGAACAGTTATGAGAGTAAAAACTCTCCCTATTTTTTCTATATACTGTACTGTAATCCCCTGCGACACTGTAAACCCGAACAGTACTACTAACTTGTAAAAAATTAAAACACCATAATTAAAATCGGTTAAATTAACTATAGCGTTGTTTAAACTAATGACTTAATTTTTATTTTGCGTTGCTCATCATTTTTGAGTATACATTGCTACTGAAGCGATATTTTTACGTTATTTTATATTTTACGTTCAATGAAGCGGCACGGTGGTGTAGTGGTTAGCACTGTCGCCTTGCACCTCCAGGGGTCCGGGTTCGATTCCCGTCTCTGTGTGC
>JAQQZT010000037.1:4743228-4759029 GCA_030068275.1 Clarias platycephalus | reverse complement strand
CGAAATGAACGAAATGACTCAAAAAAAGATTTGTTCATTTTGATGAACGAGATTCAAAGATCCGAGTCACTAAAATGATTCGAACTTCCCATCACTACAATCAACTAAAGTTAGTAATTCCATTACATTAATTTGTTGTATAATCTGCCATGGGGTGTCTACCATAGAAATCCCTATTAATTAGCTTTTACTACAGAAACACTAAGATAGTAGTACAAGAACATGTTAATGTATAAACTTGTGAGTTGCCTTGTAGCCTGTACCTTGTTAGAGCAGCTTTTATAGATAAGCATTACGGACTAGTGTGGTATAAATACACTATTATTGCCCAAAATTTGGTATAACCTGGCTGTTACATGCATACTGTATGTACTGTAGTATTTTTTTTTTTTTGGCATCCTGTTGCAACAAAGGTTAAAGCACACAAATGTATAGGATATGTTTGTATGCTGTAGTGTTACGATTTTTTTTCACTGGAAATAAGGGGCCCGTGAAGACATGGTATGCCAAGGTTGGTGATAAATAACTTGAGTGGCCCCCGAAAGAGCCCTGAACAGCTTTTGGGCAAACCGAAACGCTGACTGCACCGCACCCCAGACCTTTTCAACCCACGTCATTCACTGACCTCAGTGATGCTCTTGTGGCTGAATGAGCAAATACCCCCTGCCATGTTCCAAAGGTTGGAGGGAAGCCTTCCCAGAAGAGTGAAGGTGAACGAAACAGCACTAAATCTGGCATGGGATGTTCAGGAGAAAACAAATCCAGGCTCTGCTAATACAATGACTTTTAGTAATCTACTATTAATAGATATTGAAAAAAAAAAAAAAGATTGATAACTAACAAATGTCTATACATGACAGTTGATGTCATTGTTTAATATTAACGAACAAATCATTAGGCTGATTTTTGTAACGAGTAACAAGCGATAAGTATCAATGACACTATTGCACTGTTATTGGCTCATTTCTAACTATGTAATTTCTGTAGCTGCAATATCTGTACTCATAATTACTATCTAATACTGAGTTAAGTCCTTGTATTATACTGTACACAGTCATGGGTGATTATGATTATATACAGTATGTATCTCCAGCCGATTTTAACCTTTGGATCACATATACAAACGATGTGTGTATAAACAGGAAAGGATCATGTCTTGTCATTTGTAGTTCAGCGTTAGATAAATGTCAAGTGCACTATTAAAATATGTTGGTGATATGTATTTAACATTTGAGCCTTTCTGAGGACCTAATGATACAAATAAATATCGTTGCAGAATTTCACAAAGTTGGCATCGCTAAGCTTTATAAAGTAGAATAAAATCTCCACATCCTGTTTAAAATAAAACAAAATAAAATGACAATATATTCTGTTGTATAAATATTCGGATCCCAAATATACAGTAAATAAATGAACTAAAAAAGCGAAAAAGAAGAACTGCAGAGAACTTGTTCGAAAAACTGAAGGACTGTTTTAAAGAGGTACTGCAGATAGGCCGCATACTGTATATTGATATATTGTTATGATTTCATATAACCAGTCATTTGAGACCATTTTAAATCAATATCACTCTATTGAAAGATACTTATGGTTTTTTTTTTTTTTTTCTCCCTGTAGTTTTGAGAAAGAGAGTAGGCCTTGAGAGTACCTTAGTGAAATAAGGTATCAAATTGCCATGTGCCATGAGAAGATGAGTCTGGGTGTCCAAATTTGATCTGAGGTTCAGTGGGAGATAGATTGAGAAAGGCAAGGAGGGCTTCCTTGGTTTGTGTTTGGTTTTATTTGGGGAGCTATTTGCCAGAGTGAGCTCCCTCTGTCTTCATTACTCTCCCACTGTGTGGCGGATTTAATGACACATCAGCTTCGGCAGGCTCGTTTCCTTGCGCGAGGCTCGCAGCTGCGCAATGTTTCCACGGAGACCTGAAAGCTCCATGGCGACCAGCATGAATGTCTGACAGCCTTTAAGGATGGACGATGACACTGATTTTCTTTGCAATCCAGTATAAGTAAGAAACAGGATAATACCTGGGCGAAAGAAAACAGGACGTGGATACAGTATTTATATACCCAAAATTGGTAGATTGTGAACCCGACTTGTTTCTTAAATAATATGCTGAGTGCAGCTTGGTTAAACATGTGTTCCTATATAGCAAATATCGAATAGTCAGTACCCATATTTCTAGAATATTCTGTTTTCATTGTAGCAGGTCTTGTATTTTCACTGTCTCTTCGCATCATTATATACTCAACATGCCTGTGCGTATTCATGCATGAGATTTCCCCTTTTTCCTTTATCTTTTTTCTTTTTTTTCTTTTTTGTGCATCAGATGCACTATCCAGTCAGGTGAGTGTCTTGAAATGGCACAAAGCTACAGTGGGTAGCTTTTGGTTCAGCAAGCATTTTGCTTCCACATGTCTCCAGGGGTTTGAAGCTGTTTCGCCACTGTGACAGGCTCTGCTGGTCTGTAAAGACCACTAATTCTGGGATATATGATAAAGAAATATAGATAGATAGATAGATAGATAGATAGATAGATAGATAGATAGATAGATAGATAGATAGATAGATAGATAGATAGATGTGATGGATGTGATGGATGGATGGATGGATGGATGGATGGATGGGTGGATGGATGGATGGATGGATGGGTGGATGATGAGTGGGTGGATGAATGTATGTGTGGTTTGTTGGTTGGTTAGTGGAAGGGTTGCATCAAACATAGGAAGATTACAATATTACCTGCAACTGATCCACATTTCTGTTGATTAGCACTAGTATACAGAATGTCATGCAATATTCAGCTGTTGGTCTTTTTTGTTATCGTCACCTTACTCTTATAACGCTTGTGTTATTCCTTGATCATGCTCAAAGTTGTTGTGTTTTTCACTTTAAATGAAAGTTTACTTACATGTGCAAGTGCTCCATAGATAGATTAAGAGATTCTTAGATCTCATCTCATTGGCAGGAACTTAAACAAAGTCAAAGTACTGTACATTGCCCTTGTTTTTTCAAGTATAAACCTATTACAAATCATTACAATCTGTTGCATTGTACTGTATGGTTGTATTGTGTCTACTGAACTGTAACAGTAGCAATATAGTAAATAAGGCTTGGGGTCAGCCATTTTATTTTAAAAAATAGAGAATGACAGGCTTAAGCTGAATTGATAAAAAATCTGTTGTAAAGATTTATTTTCTTTTGTCTCATGGTTCAGTAGCATATGAAATATAGGCAAGAATTTAGGATGACTGTATAAGCAGCTCCTACGGTCTCATGGGCATTAATGTCTGCCAAAAATGGCAGGACGTCTCAGTTTGGCCAAGAGAATGGCTATATTGTTGAAGAGATAGAAGGGGACATGTAGTGTTTTCTGCCTCTTTCTTTTAGGAACATTCTGTTATTGAATAAGACCTCTCTGCTGTTTCTGATGACTTGTGGAAGCATATGAAATCTCATTTTCCAAATGCCTACTGCTCTCTCCTCCATGCAGTGTGACCTCTGGTGTGCACCGTCATAAATTCTCCTTGTCTCCAGTCTGTGCCTGAGCAGTTGGCAAAAGCGAATGGGCATGGAACGGATCAACACTATCAACAAATAGCCAGCTATTTCCAATGTCCTCATTCCCTTCTCAGTAGCAGACTTGGCCCAGTTGACGGTGCTCCACGTCAGTTTGACCTCTGTGTCTCCTGTGTCTCCTGGAGATGGACCTCACGAGTATGGAAAAATGGAGTCTCTTGTATAAAGGTGTGTTTGTGTCAGAGGAGTCAGTTAATGCATGACTTTGACACAGCTCTAAAGCTTCACCAATCTGCAGGACCAGCTCACGGACATTGAACTGGTCATACAGGACAACATTTGAAATGCCGGTGTTAAAAACCTCTGAATGCAGCAATGAGGTTTCACTTGACCACATTAAGACTTGTTGTCTTATTTTCTTTGTCCAAACAACCATTAAACATTACCATTTGACAAAAAAAAAAAAAAAAAAAAAAAACATGCTGAGAAGTTCATTTTTTTTTTCCCCCTTCTGCTTTTATTTGAAGAAAACCAAAGAAAGTGAACGCACAAGCCGGCAATCTGCCATGTAGCATATGAAAAGCTTTCTTTTTCTTATCTAGCACAAAGCAACCTACTACTGCATGGACAGAAACAGTGAAACACTACAGCTTGTATAAGCAAATGAGCCTGATCGCAGCTCACTGAACTCACTGAACTCGACTAAACTGCTGAGTGCGAATGACCGAAAGATTCACTGACACAAATACTGACCAACTGAATAGGAGAGAATAACCACCAAACCGTAATGATGATCATTAAGTGAATCACCACTACACAACACTAATACAGATAATGACAACAATTACACCCATAATTACTAATATACATTTTTTTTAAAGAAATCATAGTTATGTTCTTTATGTTGTTATCTTTTCACCTCAATCCATTCTCTCAATTATTTTTACTTCTGTCTCCATTATTATTGCTTGGCGCTTCATAACAGCGTCATCCCCACTGGTTTTATGCTTGCTTCCGGACATTCTGGGCTTGTACCGGACTTGAAGAGAATGCACACACATGACAATGTATTCGGTACATGTGTTCTAACTTCTGCAAACTTAAAAGTTCATATTGCTTTTATGCTACAACTCTACAATTAACCAGTAATTCATAACTCTTTATTTAACCAGTTATTTTGCTCTTTAACATATATCCTTTTGTAACTAGTAGAATTAGAATTAAGCTGGTGAAAAACAGTTATTGGCTGAAAATTAGTGCAATTAACAATTTACCATTTACATGTAAAAAGGTACCATGTAGCGTGAGGCGAATAAACCATGGAGGTGGTGGACAGTCCTGAAAAACTCATAAGATTTTCTTTATATTCCCACTTATTCCACTTTAGAATCCCAAATAGTGTTAAATAGAAATCTAGTGCACTCGTTCCACACACCAAGTAGTGCCTTTGATCAGGCGTTAGGGAGGGATTTGGGATTCAACCTTGTGTTAGAAGCCAGTTAGCTTTGTAGCATCCCTAGGGCATAAATAAAACAAATCCACAGCCATTGAGAATGAATTAGAAGCAGTAATTAGGTATAAATAGTGTTGTTTAAGTTGTTTTCTTGGGGACCGTACTAACCTACTTTTAATGCTGGCAAATGACAGTTAGCTTAATTAACCGCTATTAGAACACCTGGGGAATGAAGTGATACATATAGTTAAACATCCCAGTGCTGTTATCGTCACTCCCATCCAATCAGATTACTCGGTTGGAAATAACAGTTGGATAATAATCTGTAAATGTGAAACAATAGATGATGTTATTGGCATCTTGTTTCCTGCATCTCACATTTCCAATCTGACGTATTTAAGGACTGATTGGTCACTTTTCCAGTGGTTGCTTTACAATCAATGCTACATCTATTGCTAAGTAAAAGGGGGAAAAAAGTAGATAACTATGAAAATGGAACAAGATGGGAAGCTGGTGAAGTGCGTCCTCAAAGAAAGAACAAATATTACAAAACCAGAGTAGCCCGAGCTGCTGCTGTCAGAGCCAATGAGCACAAATCAGTATTGAGCCCGAAAAGTAGCTGCATTTCTCAGAAAAGAAAAAAAAAATCTTTCCATTGAGCGACTCAGGCCTCTTCTCTCTTATTTCCATCCGGGCAAAATGAGGCTGCAATTTATTTCCCAATCGAAAGCAGAGACGTCCTTCCCTCTCGAAAAAAAAAAGGCAAAGAAAAGAAAAGAGGGGGAAAAAAGGCCACAATGAGCCCAGAGTCTCCCTCAGCATGATTTATGGAGATGCATTTGCCTATATTTTTTCCACCGATAATAGGAAAATACAGTAATAAATCTGAAAATGTCAGGCAATTTTCTTATCACCTAGTTGGATATCCGAATACATTATCCTCTGAAAAGCCCAGAGATGTGACAGTGACACGGCGAAATATCACCAGGGTCGAAGGTTGACCAAAAAAGGGTGGCGCAATCAAAATCACAATTACTCATTTCCAGCACAGGATGGAAGATCATCGTACTAAATGTGCAGTCTTCTGTCTTTGGTCTTATCTGGACCACAGCATATTTCAGATCGATTTTGTAGGAACAATGCTTGCTGTCTCCAAACAGGTTTCACCACACAGAGGAGGAAGTGCAGTGTGTATGTGTGAGGAAACAGCAGCTGGGCAGAAGGAGACGCCGTTCCAGACAGAACCAGTGCGGCGGTTTTCACCTTACATACATTGACACCAACCCATTCCAAACGCGCTGCAGAATCCAATTTAGGTATATTTACGTACGTTACCTTTAAACACATTCATTTGCCAGAGACTTGTACTGCGCACTCTTAAATGAGGCAGAAATTATTCCAGGCACAGAGCTGTTTAAGGAGCTGGTGATGAGACAGATAAAGAACTGTGGTTGTACCAAGTGCAAGGAAGCTCTAGGAAGACCAGAGAGCCATAATTAAATGAGCCGGTGTAGATAGTCAAGCATGTTTTACAACAAAAACAACACAGCATGTTACACCGCAGTGCTTTTTCAGTTCACACCAGCTGCAAATCTATAGGACCCTGTAGCAAAGCTCGGAGGATGGTGTGAAGTGGGGACAAAAGTGCAATACGTGTAAATAATAGTAAACAAAGGAAACAATACAACAACATAAAAACCAATATGTTAAATATGTTAAGTTACAATCATTAACATGATATATAAAATGTAAAATAATTCATTGTTATGTCAGCTCAATTTGTTCGTAATAGTTTTTTTCTTCCTTATTACTATTTTAATCAGTAACAGATGGAGCCTGAAAAATTGTTTATTTGCATACTTTATTAGCACATATGTTATACGCAAAAAATACATGCAAAATATTTTAATATACGTTGAACATGCAGAAATTTATGCAACAAATATTAAATTATATTATACACACACACATGTGTATATATATATACATATATATATATATATAGTTATATTTTGTTTTCCCTATGATGTGTATTCTGTAGTATATTCTCTATTGTGTTTCATCACTCTAGATGGTATCATAAAACGCCCATCCTAAAATCCTTACATAAAACCAGACAAATAAATATGCAGACAATTCATCATTGCGCAGAGTTGCAGGCCAGGTTTTTACAAGTGGTTTAGACTGTAACAAAAATGAGAAAACCAAGAGGCAATACAGAAAACAATCAATACAAAAGTAGGTGTAGGAGTAAAAAAAAAAAGAAAGAAAGAAAAGACTTGAGTTATTCTAGGTATTGTCAGAAGAGGTAGATCTCTGAGCTCTAAGGGTTTTTACTGTAGGTATTTTTATTTTATTTTCCTAGCCTGCATCCTATAGTAGATAATATCACTATGCTTAAAATATAGAATATGTTCTATTTTATATTTTATTGTATTATATGAAATATAAAATATAGGCAAGAAACTAGGGGTGAATAAATAAATAAATAACCCTGGCTATCACTGTGTGCACTAGCTGATGCTTTTACTTCTTTTCTTTTTTTTAACTTAGCAGAAAAATGGCATTTATTCATGGAAATAGATTTCATAGAATGATTTACTGCTGTGCCATTCATATTTATTTATTTATTTATTTGTTATTTTTAATTTATTTCATAGAGTTTATTTTTTCTTCCTAAATTCAGTCACTTTCCAGTTTAGCACCCCTACTGTAGCCACAAAAATCCAACATGGCTGTCGGTGCGGTCATGAGTTGAGCCCTGTTCAGACTGCAGACACCTACAGTAGTCTGATTTTTATGACTAACTTTCCACACTGTTAATTGAAAGGTATCACATCTATTGTTCTCCATTTCCATACTGTGGGTAAGCACTTCCAAAATGATTTGTATAGGTACATTATAAAATTCAAGGGAAGAAACTTGTAAAAAAATTTACTTCCAATAAAGTTAAGGTAGCAGAGAACCTTTTTCCTGTTTTTCACGCTGTTACCCCTAATTTTGTAAAATCTTTGTAAAAACTTTAATTTTCTGTTTTCAGGTAGAGTGGCTGGCTTATCTTCAGTATTTCCATTTTCTTTTCTTTCACCATTGTCCTGCTCTGTTTTCATGCATGGATCCATGAGCCTACCATGTGATGGTGTGGATTTGAACTTCCGCATCAGATTGCAACTTAATAAACAGTAATAAATGGGGCAGCAGTAGCTTAATGGTTAAGGCATCAGACTACTGATTGGAAGGTCCCAGATTCACATCCACTAGAAGCACCAAATTGCTGCTGTTTGGCCACTGCTCAGATAAATAGTCAGATAAAAGTGTAGGTCACTCTGGATAAGGGTGTCTGCCAAATATGGTAAATGTTTGAAAACTGATTTGAGTGGGTAGAGCATCCAGCATCCAGACTCTACCTATTTAAGAAACATCTTTTGGAAATTAATTTCAAACCACACTCCAAATTTACAGTAATTAGCAAAAATCATCTTATTGTGTTTTTTTTTTTTTTTTTTTTTTTTTTTAATTTTCAGACTACCTGAAGGCAATCTTCTTCCAAACTGTTACCCAACTGGATATGGCAAAAATTGGATTTGGGCTGGCAGTCCAAAAGAATCTCTAGCAGATATAATGTCATATGTGTTTCAAAATGATGGCCAATGTGGTTCCAGCATTCCAAGTTCTAATGTTTGTTTATTTATTTATTTATTTATTAGTTTGCATGTGCTTGGTTTCATCCCATATTCCAAATGTCCTGCGTGGATTGGAACCTCATCCTGGGTTAGGCATCAGGTGATTTACTTGTCTACAGGATTCCCAGTGACTTGAATAGCTGCCCAATCATAGATGAATACGGTGTAAATTATTCTAACTTATTCCTACTATTCTAAATTATTTAAACTTTAACTAAATATGCTGAATTAGAAAGTGTCCCATTATAAATATTTGGTGACATTCCACTGAAATAGTGATCTAGATTGCAAATTATTATAAATAAACATGCAAAATGTTAAACTCTCTAGTTCTAAACAAATTAATGAAAAAAGAGTTTAATTCCCTTTCATCTTTTTCCTGACTAGTACATGTTGTTTATAATATTTATGAGTATAAGGTGTATGATATGTCTTAATGACATGTGACTTGCTACTGTATTTATATCAGAAATCAGAAAAGGTTTTGAGGAACGTGTGATGTGATTGCATTTATATCAGTGTTGTTTATTGACCAAGTTTTTGCTTTGGCTATAGGGGAATACTTGTATTAGGAATACATACATGTACAGTGGAACCTTGGATTACGAGCATAATTCGTTCCAGAAGCGGGCTCGTATTCCAAAACACTCATAAACCATCTCAAATTTTCCCATAAGAAATAATGGAAACTCAAATTATACATTCCACAGCCCCAAAAAATAAATACATAAAATTAATTAACACAAAATATAAAGTAAAAATTAACCTGCTCTTTACTTTTAAAAAAAGGTAAAAATAAATCCCGACAGATAAGTGTTTCCGTTTGTGCACGCAGGCGCTGTGTGTGTGTGTGTGTGTGTGTGTGTGTATGAGTGAATCTAAAGTAAGCTCCCCTCTCCCCCTTCTCATCTTACACAGTCCCCTACTCCACTCTTTTCACACACACGCGCACACCCAACGGAAACACTGTTTTATCGGAAAAATAAACAAGAAATCTCTCTAATGATACTCGATTGAGCGACACACTAACGGAATCACTGCTGTAAGGTAAAAATAAAAACAAATTAACCTGCACTTTACCTTTGAAAACAATCACGACAGAGCAGTGTTTCTGTGTAGAGCAGAGAGAAGGAGTGTGTGTGCGCCTGCCTGTGTGTGCCTATGAAGGCGAATGTAGGAGGGGTCTGTGTTTGTGTGTGCGTGCGCGTGGTTGTGTGGCACAGTGTCCAATGATGCAACAGACACAAAGAGCAGACTGATGCAGAGAGAGAAAATGGATCTTTAACCTCTCTAATGAGACTTGTTTTTGCTTTACACGCGCGCTGTACACACACGCATACATACACACAATAAAATATCTTTTACGCACACACACGTGGTCAGTGTTATAGTACACAGTACACACGTGCACGGATGTTGATTAAACCAGTAAGAGATGGGCACTAAGACCCATCATGGGAGACGACGATTACCCACAATTCCGCAGCACAAGAGAGATAAAAAAAACGTTGGCTCAGTTGTGAACACGTGACGCTCGGCGTCAAAACAAGAAGCGCGTGATACATGATACTCGGTACTCGTAAACCAAGACTTGTTCGTTTTCCAAGTCAAGATTTATTAAAAATCTTTGTTCGTCTTGCGGAACACTCGCAAACCGCGTTACTCGCAATCCGAGGTTCCACTGTACATCGTTATGAAACTCTGGGCTACAGTAATTGCAAGCACAATGCTGGGAATATTGTGCTAATACATATAACCAGCAGTGTACATTTTGCTGACATGTTGTGGTTGTAGCTATGGCTCAAACATGTGGTGGCTCTGTCAATGTCCTCCCAAAATAATGTGACTCACATCAACATTTTTATATCATCGCCGAGTGCAAACCTACAGGAAACATAAAAATGCAGAAATCCCAGGAGAGTTCACCAGTGCCAATATGTCAGTGCTGTGTCTTTCACCATGAGGTCTTTTTTTTTTTTTTTTTTTTTTGTCCCTCAGCCCCGGCTCTCTCTGTCTGTCTTGTTGTTTCATGACCTTGTGTTTTATTAATTTTAACACGAGTAGACCAGAGACAAGAGTGTTTTGGGGGATCTGGAAGGCTGGAGGAACAAAGCACATTTATTTATGGTCAAGGAACATCTGTCCTTGTCATAATGCTTCTCTCTCTCTCTCTCTCTCTCTCTCTAGGTTTTGTGACAATCTTCCCCACAGAATGTCTCTCTTTGCCAATTTGCTTCTCTATGCAGATTTAATTTAAAGTAGCTTTATGAGGCTCAGTCTATTAAATTTGACTCCCTAAATGAGCATAAGCATGCATATTAATATATACAATTAACATTGTATTTTTGAATGACATCCAAGATTTGTTTTTAAATACCACCCATTGATCTACGATCACATCGGATAGGGTCTTCCTACTGTTTATTACCCAGAATGCCATTTGAAAACCTGCTGTAAGTGCTGTAGGGGGATTTGCCCTTGACTTCATCTCTACCGAAGGAGTGTTGCTTTAGCTCTTTAGGTCTGTCCAGCTGTTTAACCTCCTTGTTTGAACACTCAAATAGATTAGCTTCTAATGCTTCAACTACTGTAAGTGATTGACTTCCTGCTGTATCCTGCTGTTGTTTCTGTACCTGTCCTGACTTTGCTTGCTGTCCTACTGCGATCACATGTTCTGCGTTTCGTGCTTATGTCCGTGTACACCCTGCATTTCTAGCATTCGATCCAAATCAGATGCATTTTCTACTTGCGTTTCTGATTGTGATAATGATTTGTCCTGTTTTATTGCAGCCTGTATGAGTTTTGACCATACCATCAACACTAATTATGATTCTTGGGCAAATAATGTTGCATGTTCACACTTCTTCACATCATGCCTTCACTCATCTCTCTTTGCACAGTAAATGTCTGTAATAATGACTCAAATACTGTCATGGAATTGAAAGGAAAAGCAATATTGCCTAACCTGTGTCTAAAGATATGCCTGTAGAAATACATTTACATAGGCACAGAAATTGCACGATAGTTTAATGACTGCTGCTCAGTGTGTCGACCCAGTTTTACTCTTTCTTCCCCAATAGACACACACACACACTCTCTCTCTCTCTCTCTCTCTCTCTCTCTCTCTCTCTCTCTTTCTTTCTCACACAGGGACACAAAAGCAGAGGGAGGAGGCATCTCATGTAGAGATCTGTAGCTCATTTGTCACTTTATCAGTTGGCGTCTTTCTCTCCAAAGGAGGTGTCTGTTTGAAGAATGTGCGACGGTCGCCAGGCGAAAATTTGCATGATGAACCTGCAATTTATTTATTTATTTTTGCGCCGATGACAAAAAAAAGGAACAAAAGAACGAACGAGGCCCATTACATCGTTGCCAGCCTACAAATCCATTAGCGAAACACGGAGACATTTGAGCTAACAACTGCCGGCTCGGCCCACGCTCTCACCTATGCCGAGGAATGAAAATGAAAAACAGAAATGAATGGCAGACAAAAAGGAAACGCCTAAATGAGATGCATGTTAGGTTTTAGCAGATATCATATCCTTCAGGTACCAATCTTCTGCACAACCCGCAGCCCAATTTATCATAACAGAGAAACAAATTCTGCAAAAGGGATGAAATAAATTCGGAGATGGCAGAAGGAGAACGGCTGCAATTACAACACGTTTCAATGCGTTAGCATCTTTAGATGTCTATAAAAGGCCCATGAGACAGCGCGAAGGTTGTGATTTCATTTTAAAGCGTAAAGTCAGAGTGAAACCAAAAGGTTTGACTGTTTTTCAGCACTGAAGGTACGCCTTATTTAAAAAAAATACATTTCATAGCTGACAAAAATTAAGGGACAACCAAGTCAAGGCCATAAAGACAATGTGTTCTGAAAGACAATGTGCGCCTCTTTTCTGTTATCCTTCTAAATACCAATTCATTTCAACACACACACCTCTGAAAAAATGTCTGAAGATGTTTCTATTTAAACAAATAATTAGCAAGGATTGTGTTAGCCACTTCCGACAATTGTCGACCATTTATCATGTCCATTTTATTCACTCTTGTGTTTGCTTTATCTTGGTCAGGGTATTGGAACCGGTGCTGGGAAACAAGTATACACAGGCAGGAATACACCATGTACTGTATGGGATGGCACAGGTTCAACACAAAACACCATAAACACAGATTCATCCTTGGTTTTTGGCAATTTAGCATATTTAATCCACCTACCTGAATGATTTTGGGAAGTGGAAAGAAACCAAAGAACTTTCTAGAAACTCATTTGGACACAAGGAGAACATACATTTTTAAACATAAACGTACAGTATCTGGAACTGAGGATCAAACCAAGGACCCAACAGCTAGTACTTTTGTGTCCTTTACTTACCGTAGAAACTGCAAGTGTACGGTCATATTATTCCACAAGTTTTGACGCGTATCTTTAGTTTGATTATTTACTCACACACGGAAGTCCAATGATCTTTGTCTCTCGTTTTATTTTCCCAGCATCAAAGATTCAACACTTCGTACAGTTGTCTTGAGTAAATCCACTGTAGTTACAACAACCTAATCGCTGTATCTGTAGGTCACAATCTTAAATTACGTTTACAACAACATGTTTGCTGAATCTTTTAGCTTACGGTCAAAAAGCTTGTGTTCTCCACGAGTTCCGTATCTCAACTGACCCTTTACTATGCAATAGTCATGTAACTACGTGTAATAGTGGGATGATGTCACAGACGAACATACTATTGCCATAAATGAATGCTTGGCTAACAACTTAATGATTAATGCTTAACTAATGAAATAAATAAAGTAAAATACACACAACAACAAATCCATAAAATAAGATATGGCTCTTACAGCAAGAACTTCTACCTTAGACAACTAGAGAATTTAAAACCACAGCAATTATATAAGTACAAAATTATAAAAGAAGGACCTATAAAACCTAGAAAATTAAACTACCAGTTATTCCTCTAGTCTAACTACCACTAGAGTAGAACTTCCTCTAGTGATACAGTAGGTCCTAAAAATACATTCGCAGGAGCACATCTGATTTCCTCCTAATTACCACAGTTGGCCAATCAGCGGACTCTAAAAACATGTGAATTTCTGGAAGGTTATTTAAAGAGACAATCAGTGTGTTGTGTGTTAGCATTTGACCCACCAGGCGTCTAATTTGATGAACTATACAGTAGCTTAATAAAAATGTCTCTCATTTGACTGTTTTAAAATTCCCTCTGATGTGAACAAAGAGATGCTCTAATTGGCTTTCTAAGAGAAATGTATGAGAACATGACACACGTAATGTTTATTAGTACTGTATATATATATGTTCTGTACAGTTTTGTCCTCATGTGTAAATGTCTGCTCTTTTTTTTCATTCTGTTCATGTGAAGCATCCATCATACAGTAGAAGTCCCTGTGTATATTGTTACTGGAGAAATTATAATGTATTAACATGAACACATTGATAAAAGCCTGTGAATTACAGCTGCACTGTTGTCAGGGCTGCTGTTATAGAAAATTAATCGTCATTTTTTGACCAATCAGATTCAAGAATTCAACAGTGTTGCATTATTCATTGCGTATAAGCTACTAGGTCAGGTGTTAGAATACTTTTACTCCAGGTTAATTCAGAGTGACAGGATGCCTCTTCAAAATATATCTGTGCTGTAAAATACATTGTGTATAAGCTGTTTGATGTTAGGGAGCATTCAAGTTAAACCGGGAATAGAATAACAGTGCAGAATAATAGAACGCAGTTATGAGAGTAAAAACTTGTTGGATTTCTCGATATAATCCCCTGCTACACTAATGCACTTATCCCCGTCTTTCACTAGTGCTTGGATACCATCAAGGTAGAATGTTTTTTTTTTGCAGTAATATAATTATTTACATAATACTATAATAAACCAATATATATATATATATATATAAATAATGTTATGGCCTGTAACCTACAACTTCCATCCACTGAGACAGTGTGAATTTGTTTATAAATAGACCTCAACCTTTGCGTTGGCTGGTAAGTGTATCTCAGCAACCAGAGGCTCAAAACAAGGTGAAGGTGTCGACTGAGGAAATGGAATGATGGGGTGTGGAATTAGGAATGGGGATTGCAGATGTGAAATGAAGAGTGTTGAATAAGTGGTGTGAAACGAGGAGTGTGAAATGACAGCTGTGGAATGAGCTGTATGTACTGAGGTGATGTGGAATTATTCATTATGGGTTCACGTATTCATAGCACGTGTTTCTGGCACTGCAACGTAGCTAGGACTGTACTGTAGCTCAGCAAGAATGTTAAATTGTATGCATATTTAATACTTTTCCCTAAGTGCCCGTTAGACCATAGATTTATTTCCTACTGACACAGTGTGAAAGCAAGGCTCCAAAATGGTTTGATTTGGTGAGTACCTTCACCAAACTGACAAGTGATTCAAAGTAAAATGTTCAACCGTTCTTGAGAAATTAAACACATTTTCAAAAGAATATTCTGAACCAGTACATGTGACTTAAAAAAAAAAAAGTGCCATGTTCATACTGCAATGTCATCAAATTAGTCAAATTGAGCTCAAATTATTCATGGAAGAGGAAGGAGCTGTGTGTAATATTTAATGTCGTCCTCTGATCTTTGGAATAAGGTATATTAAGGTGTGCTGATTGAAACTATTAGTTCTCATTTCCTAAAAATATTCTGGGAAAATTGGCATGAATGAAGTAACGGAGATCTATGTCTCCCATTAGGGCTGAATTACAGTAGGAACCATCACACATTTTTCATTCACCTTCTCTTTTGGCTGAGGGAACAGAACAGCCGCTTTTTAAACAAATTAGCTGTCATGCGATTTTAAGTTTACCAGCGAGGAGATGCAAAACAACAGTGGCAGAAACGAGAAGAGACATAACGTCCATCTTTCCTTTCCTTGGAAATGCTTATATTTCATCAGATGCACCAGAGCAAGAGCAACATTTTAGGAAAATAGTAGTTTCCTAAGATGACTCCAATAGAATATTCTGGATGACTGTATTATTGCAGGGTTATTTAGTGCTTTATCTTATATATATACTATATACAGTATATACACTACCGTTCAAAAGTTTTAGGTCACTTGCAAATTTCTTTGTTTTTGTTTAGTGATTTATTTTCTACATTC
>JAQQZT010000037.1:4732953-4743128 GCA_030068275.1 Clarias platycephalus | reverse complement strand
GTTATTTGGATTTTTACAACATTATTGTTGAAATACACAGTCCTGAAAAAGGGGAGTTTCTTTTTTTGCTGAGTATAGATAGCGAGAGAGAGAGAGAGAGAGAGAGAGAGGGGAAACAGTTTTAGCATTGATTAGTAATTTATGTTTTTTGACATTTATCTTCTTATAATATCTTGTTTATCTTGTTATATATATAAATTGTCCCCGAACATGTTCTATCCAAAAAGTCAGATTTGTTTGTAAGTGAGACAAATTTAGCCTTATACGACTTTACACACATACGCACGCACAGATGTTGACTTTACTTAGACTGCAAACTAAGTTTGCGAAGGGAATCCCGGACGCCATTCTGTCAAAGTTTTCCATTTTCTTTAACTGTGAACTGATTTTCCAAAATTAGGATGATTCTCCATCAGGACAGCTTTACAGGACAGCCGTTTTCTCTCATCGTGCTCCCGGACTGATTCTTTGAAACTGGTAAGGCCAATTTTTTTGTCCCGCACCCCACTCACACAAGAAATAAAAATTAGACCATTAGACCCACAAGACCATAGTTTAAAAAGGTGTGTCCAAACTTTTGACTGGGAGTGTGTGTATACTGAGATCTTGCACAACATCTTGTCAACAAACAGGTTTTACACCAAATCAAACAAGGGGTGAATGCCGAAGAAGCACAGCTTTGAGATGGAGCCTTGGTTGAGAGCTAGGGGTCAGGATGACTTGTACATCTTGCAACACAGCACAAGCTTCATCTGAGTCATGAATTATAAACATGGTTAATATTTACAGTTCTATATTTGTGAGGCCATGACTGGACTAAAAGTATATTGAAAATAAGATAAAATTATACACACTCTGCAACATTGGAAAATGTGGAAAGATGATTGTTTAATACACATCGGAAATTAGAACATAGGTTGAAGACAGTGATCTTTTGATGGATATGATTTAGAATCAATTGACACTTTTTGATTTATTTAGGTAAACTTTCAAATTTTCAATCCTTTAAAATTGATGACTTGTTTAAAAATACACCACAGCATTTGCAGAAAATACAGCCAACTTGCACTACATCCTACAACAAATATCTTTACTTTCTACTTCACTACCTTTCTGTATGAAGTTGCATTACATAAGCAAAGGGGTGCGACGTAATTAAAGCTGTAATATCGGCATCTGCTGAATATTACGTGTAATTTCATAATTTGCCTTCCCTCTTGGAAAATGCTTAGTCATGTAGCAGGTGTTTAAGAAGTGGACACAATTTCAAACAGCAAAGAAAACACAGCATTCCCATGCGTATTAGTTACTTTTAGTATTTTTTTATTTTATAAAACCTGCAAGAAATCTAGCTGTGGTCCCTAAGTGGCGCAGCAGTGAAGTGTTTGCCCTATCATCGATAGATCACAAGTTCAATTCCCAGGTGATGCTGTAGCCTCTCACTGCTGGTGACCTGGGGAAAGCCTGTTTGGTATAGCTCTCTCAAAGGAGAGATGGGAGGCACTCTCACATCAATCATGTCTATGAGCTCATGTACGTGGAAGGAGTAGATAGCACTGTCCTCTGATTGTGTGTGTTTTTTTATTGGAATAAAATGAAAACTAAAAGACTTTCAAATCACATGAGCAATAAAACAATATTTTATTCACAATAGAGCATAGAGAACATAAATGTAAATACTAAGAATATTTACAATGTTTTGCACAAAATAAGCTAATTTCAACTTTGATGCCTGCAGGTATCAAAAAGGTTGGGACGAGGGCATGTTTACCATGGTGTAGCATCTTACATATAGCATCTTTTCAAAAAAAGTTTGAAGGCATCTTTAAAAAAAGTCTATTTTAAATGAGCCTTGGTCCACCGGACACAACGGTGCTTCGGGACCATGTTCACATTGCAATTTGAGATTGAGGACTGTTGTTTATAAAGCACAATCTTTTTATGCACTCTTACACAAATTGGCGAACCTCTGTCCATCTTTACTTTTAACTACGTTACAGACCTGATCCTAGATGTTCTCCCAACTGAATCTTTAAAAAACAATTCCTGCTTTTTGCGCCCCATCCCAACTTTTTTGAGAGAGACCTGTGGCAGCCATCAAATTTGAAATGAGCTCATTTAGTGGATAAAAGTGTCAAATTTCCCTGTTTAAACATTTATGTTAAGTTCTATTGTAAATAAAATATTGGTTCATGTGATTTGAAAGTCTTTTAGTTTTCATTCCATTTCATTCATTTCCTATTGAGTCTGGTTCCTCTCAAGGTTTCTTCCTACTGCCATCTCAGGGACATTTTCCTTGCCACTATCACCGTCGTCCTCGGCTTGCTCATCAGGGACAAGCTTATCATTTTGATTCATACACATTCATATTTCATACAAACTTGAATAATTATTTTGATTGTGTAAAATTGCTTTGTGACAATGTCAATTGTTAAAAGAGCAATACAAATAAAATTGAATTTGATTTAATTAATATTGAGTAGTAAACGGTTAGACAATTAATTAAAATATTCAATCAAATCATATTTTTGTTTATTCTTGCTTAAAAATGTTAAAATTCTCCTAGACTAGGTGTTAAAAGTTTTTTTTTAGTTTTTTTATTGATTGTTCAAGGTATTGTTCAACATTTCCTGTAAAATCCCAGACAGCCTTGATGATGTTTTATCCCCCAGAAATGTGGGTGGAAATGGCACGCTCAGGGCGATGTCATGAGTGAGATGTAAGAGCAACTAACCCAACTGACACTGAGAATGAAGAGCACATAGGTTAAACCTGCAGTGAAACACAATGGATCAAAACATTTGGAGAGGTTAAAAGTGGTCCAGGTTGACCTTTACAGTGAAATGGTCATGAGTTATATTCCTACAGGCTCTAGTTTGGAAAGAAGCACTGGAGCTTTTGCAGCTTTTTTTTTTTTTTTTTTCAGTTGGGTATCACTTGGTTAACTGAACAGTTTAGTTCAACACTTTTATGTTGAATATTTTGCAGTTCCAATTAACTTCAAAGATCAAAACACTACCTAATCCTGATTCCTATGTCATTTGTAAAGAGGTGATGCAATTGCAGGTTTTCATTCCAACCAAGCACGACACTCCTTCTACAGTAGCTATTTGAGAAATAGATCAAGTTTTACTTCCTTTCCAAAGTTTACTTTTCTTACCCAAGGCAAATTGATGTGTCGAGTAAAGTCTTGAAAGCTAGTGCTTAGATAGAGTTAGTAAACCATGGTTAGGTATCAAATTGACTTTAAAAGGAGAACTGGGTGTTATTGTATTTAGTGCTGGAAAATTTTTACCTTACATTACCACATCAAACACCTGAGCTAAAGGTCTCTGTCATGTGAGCCAAAGAATAACAACAAAGTATCACTGGGGTATCTTTTTTTTTTAATGGTGGAGCTGATAATTTAACACACTGAAATTCTGCCTCACTGTTTTCTTATTGGTTCATGACATAACTTGGCTAGGATTTCTTTTCTTTTTTTTTTCTTTTCAGTAATATTGCCAGGTCTGATGTCCTCTTTAATCCACATCTGGCTAATATGTTTCAGTGCTGGTCTATAGCAGCTGCCCTACTTTTTCATAAGCACATGCCATCTATAATCTGTGACACTTACAGTAACACTCTTAACACTACAGCACCTGGACACTAGGGGAGTGAAGAAATTTTGACATTATTGCTTCTATACAAAGCATTGTACATGCAAAAAGGACACTAAAATTACATCATAATAATAATAATAATAATAATAATTTTTTTTTAATGTGCTTGTATAGCAAAAACATCATTTAGCAAACTTTATTTGCAAAAAATAGTTAATACACCGATGTCAAACTCAAAGCCCTTGGGCTAAATACGTCCTGCTGCCTCTACTCATCTGGCTGGTGTGGACTTGCAACATTAATTATTGAAATGGCCCTGAGCGATATTACCTAGAATTCACACCAGACGTGATGCGTTCGCGCTGCCTTAGTGAATGTCTGCCCAATGTACAGTGTTGCATGTGCACAGCAGACTTATGAAAATAATGCTCATACATACTGTACACCTATCAGCCATAACATTAACACCACCACCAAGTGAACTGAACAACATTGTAGCATGAAGATGCTTGACCCCAGAATGATGGTCAAGACTTGACTAATGGTTTTCTTCTGGACAGAATACAAAATAAAGTGCATTTCTTCACTAGGCAGTGTCATATACAGTATTAACCAGATGGGATGAACGATGAGTGAGTGAGAATGACGAATGCGGACTGTGACTTTTGCCTGGGTGTACTTTCATTCATTCATTCACCTTTAGTAGGTTTTTTTTTTGTTTTTCAAGGTTTCCAGAGTGGCATAGGAGAATACAAATCTGCTCAAATGTTTTTTGACCAATGTTAGGTGGGTTAAAAACTGAAGAAATTCCACATGGACATGGGAAGGTCATGGCTGTAATCTGAGCACAAGATCAAACATGAGACTTTGGAGTTGTGAAACAGCAACACTATCAATTCAATTCATTATAGGTTTATTGATACTTTTAACAATGTGAGGAAATATGTATAAATTATATCAAATTGTCCCTGATAAGCAAGCCAAGCAAGGGCAGCAAGGGCAAGCAAAGATTCTCCAAGATGACAGTAGGAAGGAAGCTTAGTGGGACGAGACTCAACAGGGAACCCATCCTAATTTGATATCAGATACCAGAGATTGATTTGCACTCATAGTGAGTGGTAGGAGGCTGGAAGAGTTCAGTATAACAGGAAAGTTGTTTAGATTATATGGAGTCAACTTTTATTATTAGAGGCTACTGAGTGACTACAGTCACAAGCCATCAGAAAACATCATTAGTCAAGTCCAAGACCGTCTTCATGGTCAAATGGAACCGCCCCCAGTCACCACACGCATCCCAAGCAGACCTCCATGCAAGGATAGTCAGACAGGTCAGGCAGGTCCAGAGAGACAGGGAGAGGGGGAGAGAGGGAGAGAGAAAGAGAGAGAGGGAGAGAGAGAGAGAGCGCAAGACAGAGTGTACAGTATAGTTGTACAGTTAGGTATGGTCACATAATGTATAAAGTGAATTTAGTACATAGACTCTGGCAGGACTGACTATAAGACTATATAACAGGTGAGAGTGGGGACTTTGTAAAAAAAAAAAATAATAATAAATAAATAAATAAAGGCTCCGTCCCTTGCTGTAGTTTTCATAATACGAGGTACTGACAAGCAGCCTGCATCCCTTCAATAAAGTAGGTGTGGTGGATCATAAAACACTAGCAGTTCACTCTGTTCACTCAGTTATCACCTATTGGTCTCTCTACTGTAGACGTTGTTCAGAATAACAGAAAAATCACTTTAGTATAGTGAACACTGATCTGAGATCTGGTTTCCAGCATATAAAAGCAGAAGTCCAAGCATGTATGGATGCTTTAGTTAAAAGACCAAGTTTGAAAAGAAAATACAACAAACACAACAGGGCACATGCTTGTTGTCTTCTAGAATTCTAGTTGATTAAAGTATTGGTTTGTGTATCTGCTGTGTGTTTCTTCAGAACACAGTTGGCTGCGGTTTTATTTAATAACTAACTGAGGGTGTAAAAAAAAGAAGTTGATGGAGAGCAAAGACAAGGAAGGTGGGAGAATGAGGACACGCAAGGAATTGATGCAGAGATGAAACAGACAGACTGGTATACAACTCTCCTTTTTTAAATGAATATGTGTTGCATCTTAGAGACAGATAAAATAGATTCCCGTATTTAGAAAGATTGACAGACAGCTTCAAATTGAGACTACATTAATACAGGGAGGCTGGGGTCACTCAGGAGATTTTTTTTCCCCTTTCTCTAGTGTCTGTATCTTATTCTTATTTTTTAGTCTAAAAGCTCACTTAATATATTCCTTCTTTTCAACATGTTTGCTCAAGACTTAATGGGCGTATTAATTTTCCAGCTGAAATGTTGTATTTTGGATGCTTGCTTTTCTTTAGATTTCCCCCCTTTTTAAACATGCTGTTTCAGTGTAGCTTTAAATGTACTGCCCATGAACACCCCTTTGAGGAAGTGCATTTTTATAATCAATTAGAAAGTAAGGATTGACAAGGAAGGTGGGAGGATGAGGACATGCAAGGAATTGATGAACTGGGCAGAATTATGCAAAGCTAAGTGGAGCTGAGCGTTATACTGTGGGGTGGACTCTGAATATATGAGAACAGGGGGACAAATTTGATTTGCTCATTTAAGCCCCGGACAACTTACTGGATGCGACCTGCCGTAAAACAAGAACAAGTGGAAGTGTAGAGATATGTAGTTTTCCCATAGTTTTCTGTGTTCATATAAACTGAAGACCCATCTGACTGTCTAAGCATGACTATAAAGGGTATTTTGCATAACAGGTTCCATTTAAATATCTTATAATTTATGCTCTCCCACAATGCACAAGTCCCTTTAGACCACCTTGCTTATTGTCCGTTATAATTACTTGTATTATATAATTACAGTACATTGTTTCCTGTCTGTTACCTTTAAAAGTGTTGCTTCTTCTGCTACTTTTTCTTCTTTTACTTCTATTTACTTTGATACCTAGCCTGTAAACTATCAAGTATGGAGGTCATAAACAGGGTTGCCAGGCTTCAGTAAGATTTACCTTAAAATTAATATTGGTAAAGTGGGACACTTAATATTGATCCTATGTATTCACCTGCAGGGTCAATAGCATTTTAACATTATAAAATAAAAAAAATAAAAAAACATAAATCATTCAAAAAGGTGTCTCGTAAACCTGTGTGATAAAAACGTGTCCCACTTTAACTGTGTTCAGTCTACATCTCACAAACTGTGCAAAAGGACATAAGTAGTCCAAAAAAACATGAGCGGTTGGACAGGGGAGCGTTTTCTTTGCATGGAGAGACCAGTTAACAGTAGTGTGTATGATTTATTCAGAGCTGTAACTTCCATTGAAGACAGATCACATGGTGTGCACATACTGTACTATCTCTGCTGGGGTTCAGTTTATATGTTTAATTATAATTATAAATTTTACGCAGATTCTTTTCATGTGTTTTTTACCATTCCAAAAATGTGAAAATCCATGATAAAATGTCCAGACAAAAATTTTTATTGTTTTTTTTAGAAGGTAATAAACCCAAAATTAAAATAAAAGTGTAATTAGTTGGAGTGATGGGAAGTGCAGATCATTTCGCCAACTCGGTTCCTTGTGTCTTGTTCAGCAAAATAAACTAAGGCGGCACAGTGGTGTAGTTTAACATTGTCGCTTTGACCCTTCAGGGTCTGGGTTCGATTTCAGATTTGATTCCTGTCTCCGTGTGCGTGGAGTTTGCATGTTCTCCCCGTGCTTGGTGGGTTTCTCCCTGGCGAGTCCGGTTTCCTCCCACAGTCCAAAGACATGCAGATTAGGCTAATTGGCGTGTGTGTGTGCGCCATGCGATGGATTGACACCCTGTTCACGGTGCCCTAAGTCTTCTGGGATCGGATCCAGGCCCCCCGTGACCCCGAATATAAGATTAAGCGGTATAGATGATGAGTGAGAGAGTGAGAGTTTAATTAAAATGTTAAGTGTTACGTCCATAACATGCTGATCACACAACAAACAAAAGAAAAATATAATGTTATAAGAAAAAGAAAGGATTAATTTATTATTTACCTTTGGTCTACCATTAGCACACCTCACCTCTTCTCTGACTATTCCTGGGTTTAAGTAGCTAATTCATCATAGTCTCACACTTAAACAATGCAGTCTGAGCTGGAAAAAGAATTGATTAGTTCACCTTTCGAGTCTTTAGGCTTTTCGAGTGGTTTGTTCATCACATGACAGCCCCATAAGCTTATATGTTAAGGTGGATCATCCTGAAATTAACTACTTCAATACACAAGTAGTTTGATGTAGAAAGCTTTCCAGAAATGTTCACATGTTCACAAGTTTTTGCCATACCTAAACATAGTACAGTATGTGATATTAAAACATGTTTAAACAGCTTAGATTCAGATTGATTTTGGATTTTTAAATAATTGTGCAGCAGTACAATTTTTATTCCAGTGGTAACGTAGTTAATTGTCATCACTCTTAATGACTTACAGCTGATATCATTAGTTAGTACACTCCTCTGCGTGAATCCACCTCATGCTTAAAACATCACTTTTCCTTCACTCATCAATTATAGATTATCAAAAGTTTTCATAAGCTGGACACATGCACTTCTGTAATGTAGCTGGAATATTCTGCAAGTTTAATCACCTCTACTGCCAGCACACTTTTGTAGAAGAAAAGTAGCAGAGGACTTTGGTGTCGACCCTTAGCGCATTTTATTTCAGTCTTGTCACGCCGTTGTTCTGTACAGCAATGTTTTATCTCCGCTGAGGGTTTTCCCCTCTGTTGTTCTTTTCCCCTCAACATCTTGTTATCTGGATTGCGAGCGATGACTCGGGCTGAAGTCAGCTAAAAGATTAATTGGACACAAGGAAAGTTCACACGCCTCTTGGCAATTCATCGCACATCCATCAATAATTCAAGTGCCTATAGGTGTGTCCGGAATTCCCTTTGATAGAAGCAATCAATGCGCACTCGCTACGCCTCTCCAATAAGAAACCCAGGAGAGAAAATTGCTTGCCCATCCTTGAAAGAAACGGTGTTGCGGCATGTTTTTTGGTGTGTGTGCGCGCTGTTTAAAATCTGAGTCGCGTACAATGCGGACCTGCTTCGCTTCGGAAACTGTCCAAGTGTGAAACTAAAGTGTCAAACTAATTTGATTGATGGACAATCTTCATGTGCGAACAGATGCGTTTTTGTAACATACACTCACTATAACAAATTAGGCCTAAACCCTTAAAATCACACATTTCTGTTATGTGTAAGTTCTCCATCAATTTTGATCACATTACTCTGATGTAAAAGAAAACATTCACATATGGATAGGTGGGAAAGTTTGGGTGCGATTCGGATAACATAAAAGAACAACACAAAGATGATTCTTCATTAACACTAGTAGCAAAACTGTCTAATCAAATTTTGGCAAATTCTGTATTCGGAGTGAAAATCTTATATCAAGTTAAAAGTTTGCAGCTTCTTTTCTAAATCTATTGTAAATGTTCTCTAATAGCTTACTACATGTGCAATGTTTGCTTTTAAAAACTGCTTTCTTAACCTGACCAGAGCTTGTATTTTGTCAGTAGTATGATTTACCCTTACTTTTATGCGTTTCTGAAACATGTTTAATTAAAATAATGTTTTCTCCGCTTCTCCACCTCCGCTAATGTTAAAAAATAAATAAATTAAAGCTTTAAACAGAACCAATCAGCTTAGCAATGAATCACAACCTTATAACACAATCACACATACACGCACATACATGCAAAGACTTATCTTAATGTCTTATTTAAATGAATGGATCACATAAATCATCTTTCATCACTTACATCCCATTAGCACATTTTTTTCCTGCTAATATACATTAACGGTCCACTTTAGGAGGAATACTACTGCATATGCACTAGCTTTTTTTTTCTAATCAGCCGGTCACATGGCATCAATGCAAAGTAATGAGGAAAAAAAAGGAAAATTAATCAACATGCAGATGCAGGTCACGAGCTTCACATCAAACATCAGAATAAAAAGATCTCTTTTTTTTCCATTGATGTCTGACTTTGATCATGGCATGGATGTTAGTAACAGTTGGGTTGGTTAGAGTATTTCAGAAACTGCCAATCTCATGGGAATTTCAAGTACAGCTTTCTGTAGAGTTTCGCAAAATTGTACTAAAAGCAAACAAAAACACATGTGTATGTGTATGACAGATCTTCCTGATAAGAGAATATTCACTCTTTACAATCAAGCAGAACAGCATTCACAAAACAAGCAAAAAGAAGCAGCACGTAAGCCACCTCATCTGTAAGCCAAGGTCTGGGTTCGATTCCCGTCACTGTGTGCATAGAGTTTGCTTGTGCTCCACGTGCTTGGTGGGTTTCCTCCGGGTACTCTGGTTTCCTCCCACCGTCCAAAGAAATGCAGATAATGCTAATTGGTGCTCCCAAATTGCCCGTAGTTTGTGAGTGAGTGTGTTTATGTGTGTGTGCCCTGCAATGGATTGGCACCCTCTCCAAGATGTACACTCAAAAAAATTAACATGGCTATCTGTTACGTGTACTAAAATGTAATATGTGTTTTGTACATAATAATT
>JAQQZT010000037.1:4551954-4562535 GCA_030068275.1 Clarias platycephalus | reverse complement strand
CAGGTTAAAGTGCAATATAACAGAAGTTCTTTAAATTAACATGAAGTTATTATGCATTTTTAGATACACATAACAATCGATACAAGCCTTAAACTTAATATTGACGAAAAATATGACAAGTACAGATGAGAACAATGTCTTTACTTGTGTGCGTGTTATTCAGGCCTGATATGCTAATGGACGTCTGTGGTCTGTGTCAGTCTGTGCTGCGTTTAAATTTTCCTTTTAAGCATCACGACATTGATCGTCACATGTGTTAGTATGCTTTTGTTTGATCCGAGTGAGCCAGATCAAGTGAGGTTAAGAAGATTCATTGAGTCAGTGTTTTTGCTCTACCGTACTAATCAGACAGACTGCAGCATTAGTGTGAGCTACACGTCACCTTAGTTAACGCTTTAACCAGGCCCTGTGTTATTAACCCGGCTGTATCGGCCATGCCTGAGGCCGCAGTGTGGTGAAAGGGACCCCTGGAGTTTATCTTTATTGCTATTCTCACCACATGCTCAGAGGTACAGGTTGGAAAATGTTCAGAGGCAGAAGTGTATCATCTGCACGCTAATATTAGCAACCCCCCCCGTGTCACGCGTCAACTCCAACACTTAATGCGTGTAACCAGTGTGGAATAATTAACAGCTGGATAGGATTTTGCTGCTGAGACCTCTGTCCTCCACGATTAGACTCTGTACCCCCATTAAGAGAATGTTCAGGTCTATTTGAATGCTGTGGATCCATTTAGCAAAAGAACCAAAAACAACAGCTATCGATATTGTCACACACGTTTGTGATTGGTTAAATGGATTCTACTTAAGCTCCGCCCTTATTGGCCTAGAGGATGTTATTTTTCTTGGAGACACACATCATCATGGGGGAACCGCTGATTGTTACCTCATTCACTGCGATGTAAATGTTTTAGCCTTTTATATAGACTATTGTCAATTGTTAAAAACTGTATTCATTAATTTATTAATTCAATAATTAATGAAAAAAGTAATTATTTGTACAGAAACAAAGCGCACTGTTGGAATATTCTGCATTTTTCTGAAGCTCATATCTAACCACCCACGCACCCCCCCCCACCCCCTCCCCACCAAGCCTCACACGCTGCTTTGTAATCGTTCACTCATTAATTGGTGACAGTCAATTAATCACAGCTGGTTGGAACGCCGTCGCTTATCGATCTCGCCCGCCGCTCTTATTTATCATCTCCTAAATGACAAGGATCGGCAGAGCCGCCTCAGCCGCGTAATGGAAGGTGGCGGGTCGCGTGACCCGAGTGTCGGAATGGCATCTTTACCATTTCGGCTGGAAAGGTTTAGACTGCCTTAGAGCAGGGGATTGGGACGGAGCCGAACTCTGCTGCTCGCCTGACCTTTTCGTCTCGGAGCTTAATCACTGACAAATGCTTACATTAATTAGCCGTGCCCCCTTCCTTCCCTCCCACTGTCCTCCACACACACACACATACACAGATACTAGTGTGTTGTAGCTGAGCCCTAGCATGCCGAGGCTGAACTCTCGGTGCGACTGAGACATTTCACTCGGCTTCCTGCAGGTGGGAGTTATTGATTAGGGATGCGCCTGACAGGGATCGCCATGGAGACAGGATCTTAGGATGCTCACCTTAGACCTCTGTCCAATTTATCTCAAAGTGTTCACTATGCACTAACCCCATAAACAACGTGCATGTTCCTAGGGCAGGAGTGTTCCCGTTACCCACAATGCCTTGTTCCTTAGGTTACAGGTTGGTCCTAATTTCTAGTGTTTCTAGTTTCCCTCTTTCAGGTGTTCCCTCTGCCTTGCCCTCCTTATTCCCTATTCATTTTCTCCTGATTCCTAATGGTCCTGGTTGTCCAAAGCTTCCTCGTTATTTGGTTTTCTTAAGACAATCCCTAATTTTTGGCGTCCCTAGATCGATTTTTTTTTTTTTGCTCACTTCCAATTGTTTTTTTTCCTTTGCAAAATTGTTCCAGAGTTTCCTTCCAAGATTCCTCATTCCTACTGTATCCAGTCTATTAGTTGTCTTGTTCCATAGATTCATTCTTTCTACTTCTGCTATTGTTCCCTAGTTTACTAGACGTCTCTATTAGTTTTACTTTTCAGTGTCCCAGGTTTCCTCGTTCCCAGGGTTTAATACTGGACTGTTGAAAAATGGGGACGTTTTTTGTTTTTTGAGGGAGACGGTGCATTTTAACCTCAGATGAAATAAGAGCACTTCACTGCAGTGCACTCGGTCTTTTGGTGCTGAAGAGGATGTGTTTGGAACAGGGCCGATACCAGCAGTTACACACATGTACACACTCCTCTCATTTCTGTAGCAGAGAAACACAAGAAACACCTTTCCAAAGCACTGATCTCTCTCTCTCTCTCTCTCTCTCTCTCTCTCTTTCAGTCTCTCATTCTCTTTCTTTATTTCTTTCTCCCTCTCTCACTTTTGTTTTGTCTGTCTGCTTGGCTCGTAAAATGTCTCTTCTTTCTTGACTTACCACCATCATGTCTGTCTCACTGTCTTTCTTAATCTCTCTCTCTCTCGCTCGCTCTTACTGTCTCTATTTTTTCGCCTCTCTGTATTTCTTTCTTTCTTTCCTTCTTTCTTTCTCTTGCTTTTGGTCTCCTTCTTGTCTCTCTCTTCCCATCTCCATCTCTCTCACACCGTCTCCCTGCCAGTCTTTCTTTCTCTCTCTCTCTTCCTGTATCTAGATTTCTCTTTTCCTCTCCTTCATTCTGTTCATATATTTCTGCCTTTTGTCTTTTACAGCCTCGCTGTCTCTCTCTATTCCTTTCTCTCTCTCTCTCTCTCTCTCTCTCTCTCTCTCTCTCTGTATAATGTATATTCTTTATTGCGTGGCCTGCAGCGGTGTCCTGTTCTCTCCATGCTACTTTACAGAGCAGCTGCGTCCCCTCTCAACCTCTGAGTGACTATACACACACACACACGCACACACACACACCACACGCATGTATGCATGCACACACACACACACACACACACACACACGCAGAGTCAGGGGGCCCTTGGGAGCACGCAGGGTGGATTATTATGGAAATGCTATGCTTCTTCCGCTCTCTTCCTCCTGTAGCACAGCTGGGTGGAGCTCCGTTACAGCACAACGCCAATCTGTTCCACACACACACACACACACACACACACACACACACACACTCACACACACATCTCTCCTCCTCTCCTCTGTCTTCTGCCACACCTGTATCTAAGACTCTAACACCACACACCATCCGGCATACACACTCACACACTCACCTCCTATTCCCAATCAGACAATGAGGATTTTTTTAAATCAACAAAACTCATCAATAATCTTGGTTTTATAAACCTCAAACTTCCAACCAATCACCATCCAGGATAAACTCCACAGAGTCGCCCTGAGCCGAGAGATCGAGTTACTGAGTGCTTAAAAAAGTTTAGGAACTTCAGACTTGAATTATTATATTATATTATATTATATTATATTATATTATATTATATTATATTATATTATATTATATTATATTATATTATATTATGCATTTTAAAAAATGATTATGAATTGATTTAAAAGCTTGTACAGCATGATTGCAAGCAATTTATGATTTTAACATGATGAAGAGATATTTTCATGTGAATGTTGTACAGTACACACAGACAGAATAATAAAATCAGTGTATGTTTCTTGTTAACATAGTCACTTTCTGATTTTCAAGAATTTGTGGTAAACTCATCCCTTATTGAGCTGTAAATGTAAATTTTATTGTTAATTCAATTAATTAAAATTTTATTTCTATATTGCTTTTAATGATAGATATTTTCACAAAGCAGTTTGAACAAATTTGAAAACATTTAGTAACATTTGACCATAAATAAGCTCAATAATCTTAGATTTGGGTTGTTGTAATATTATTTTAAGTAATTATAGCTGCCACCAACACAGTATCTCGTGTCATTTGACATAAGAGGTAGGTTGTTGTTTTTCCCCCACAAAACTATGACATGGTGTTGGTGATAACATTTGGAGATGTTTCTTCTATGATAAACCAGTTATACACTGATCTGCCAGACAAAGTGAATCACATTGATCACCAACAGTAAACTGCTGACAGGATCACAGGTACCCAAGGCTCACCCATATCCATGTGGAACAAAAGCCACAGGAAAGCCAATGCTGGCCATGAGATAAAGGCGCCAGAACTCCCAGAACTCCCAGTGCACCACCCAAGGCTTCAAATTCCCCCAGATCCCCATCTGATCAAGCAAGTCTGACCCACGGAACTGCACACTACCCAAAGGATCCGTCACTAATGTCCTGGTGTAAGACACCACACCCACAGAGGTCTTGCGGAGACACGTCCTGAGGGACTAAAGCCACCCAGTGCCGCATGGGAGCCCAAAACCTAGGTGGTTTTAATGCTAATGGTTTTATTGTTATGGCTGACTGGTGGATTTTCCACAAATATCCAGGAACAACTGATAATAACACTGCAGCATCTAACCAACACCATTATCCTCCAATTCACCTTTGTGTGAGTGTGTGTGTGTGTGTAACAGAGAAAGAGAGAGAGAGAGAGAGAGAGAGAGAGGAGTCCTAAGTGAGATATTTCATTCAGTCTTGTTATCAGATTAGCTCTCCCACTGAGGATTATCAGTCACTGACCAATAAAGCAGCTCAGCCTCATCCGTCACATTACTGTACTCAATACTTCCTCTCGACCGCCTTAATTTCCTTTGTGTCAGTGTGATATTCTCTAATTATCTAAATACATTATATACTGGGACACTTTGACAGAGTTTGATCGTAGAAATTTAGGAAAATATGAGTAGACTATTTAAATAAAATCGATTATACAGCCAAAAGCAAATACAAATATAGACATGAACATTATTATTATTATTATTACTAGAGTCCAGATCTTTCAGGCATAAAAAAAAATTAAACAGATGCTTCTTCTTCTTCATCTTCTTCTTCTCAGTATTAGCAAGTAAAACAAGTCAACATTGTTGTGCAGTTCTTATACAGTGGAACCTCTGCATACGAACGTCCCGCCTCAAGAATTTACACCTGAAGAATTTTTGCAAGCAATTAGCATTTGCATACGAGCGACCGAGCCGAACCGAACAATAAGTTGTGCGTACATCCGTGAGTCGCACATTGTTTGCGTCAGTGGAAAGCCAAACAATGCACGTTTACTTTTTTTTTTTTGCATTTTGTGCAAGATTTAATGAAGACTAAGTTCCATGGGCCCCAAGAATGTGATCAAGGACGATAGCAAAAAGAAAAGGGAGCCGCTTTCAGCTTCGTTTAAATTACGGTAAATTAAGGTTATGTCAGATTCAATGTCTACTTATTTCATAATTTACTTTATTTACATGTCTTTTCTAAATGTTTTGATTGTTTCTACATGCAAAAATATGATTATAGTGTTTGGGTGGCTGGAACGGATTATCTGCATTTACATTATTTCCTATGGAAAAGTGTGTTTTGCAATACGGAATTTATCCTTATGAACTCACCTCCGGCGAGGATTAAATTCATATGCCGAGATACCGCTGTGTAGTAGTTTATATCTTCAATATGCACATTATACACAGAACCTGGCAACCCTGGTCAACAGGCCAACCTCATGAACATAGATATAAATAAAAGTGCACTATTAAATCCTGACATGCTTTAAGAGTCCGGGAAGATGAGGAAGAGTGAGATCTACAGTTGGGCGATAATGCAACTTACTGGATTCTCACCGCTGTTAAATAACAAGGAAAGGATTTGATATGACGGGTCACATACTAGTATTATTAGTCAGGTCTACGCTCAGTTATGTGCAATCTCACTCAGTAATCCTCTTTCTGTGAAAGTCGATACTTCTTGGCCACATTAGGAGAAACAAAGTACCAGACTCGTAAAATACGCGTTCTTTTGGTCCAGGGTCCTCTTTATAAACTGAAAATTTGAAATATTGAATTTATAAGTAAATGTGTCCAGTTATATTATGGTTGCTTATTTTGGGGCCTCTGAGCTTTTTATTCCTGAACTTTGCAAGACAACATTAGTTTTTGATTGAGGTTTGGATTAAACTCATTCAAGTGAGCAATCAATCACTTAGATAAACCAAACTGTGATGATGATGATGATGATGATGATGATGATGATTTTGATTTCCCCCATTATAGCACAAGTATGAAATCCCAGACCCCCTGGGTCACCATATGGGAAACGGTAGATTAGATAAAGCAAGAAATGATTTTAACTGTAATCTGGGTTAATATTAACCTAAACCCTAGAAACACACATTAAAACAAACTTTTAGTCATGTTTGTTTGTTTGTTTGTTTTTGTTTGCTTGTTTGGTTGGTTGGTTGGTTGGTTGGTTGGTTTAGTTGCTTTTACTTTGCTCCCTTTCCTCAACTCAAGACTAATATTTAAGGATTTCATCTTGTCTTCAATTTTATTGACTCTCTATGATTGATTAATAGATTTTTGCTTCATGTGGTACACAAAGTAAAAAACATGAAATGCTTTTTGCGATTGTAAAAGTGTAATACAAATACAGTACAGACATGTAAAGCTTACATTCTTTGTTGTGTGCATTGACAATGTTGTATTTGCACAAAAGCAAACACACTGTGCTGAAACTTTATTGGTGCAAATTCATGGAAAAGTGCTTAAAAATAGCCAATAATTAGATTATCTTTGAAAATGCTTAATGAACTTTGGTGGAAAATGTTTGGTGCCACTTTAACGTCTTTTCTGTCACCGTTTGCTCGTTTCTCTGTCTGTTTAACTCAGCCATATTTCTACATAAAATATTATAATGAGCCATTTCAAAAAACGATTGGAAATGTTTGGGAAACCTTGATTTTTACCACATTTACTCTGGATAAATTTTCCATGTTATACAAATTGTTCTAATAAATTGAAGATCATTTAAACATTCAGCCATTAAAGTGATTATATATGTATTGTGATTCTCTGAGGTAAAAAGCTGACTGCATCTTGAACTTATAACATCAGATTAATAATACTAGCAATACTACTACTACTACTACTAATAATAATAATAATGCGTGCACTCTACAGGAGTCTGAACTGAGGACATTAGCGGTGTGTTTGTGCTGTATGGACTGAAGGGTAAGTCACTTACAGCACTCCCACAAACTGCTTCAATACTTTTGAATTTTTTATTATGCCACTGTTGTTCAGTTTCAAAACAGGCACACGTGCAGGACATCCCTCTCTCTCTCTCTCCCTCCCTCTCTCTCTCTGTATTCCTCTCACACACACGTGACATAAGGCCTTATTAATTATTTGTAGCCACTTGACTTCATATGCTGTTGTCGGTGTCCTGGTCAAAGATTATAATTACCACATTTCTGTTTGTATCGTGTTCATCTCCCGTTGCTCTTAGTAGCGTATTACTGCCCTCATCCTCTCTCCTTCTCCCTCTCTCCCTTCCTCTCCGTCTCCCGTACACAAGACCAAAAGTGCAGGCACATCATTTATTGATAAGGCAAAAAAAAAAAAAAGAGAATGTAATGAAATTATCAATGTTCTTGAATTAATTATGACCATGATTAAGAAAGCTAAAATCTCAGGAGCCGGGATCCCATTACCCTTTCAGTCTCGGGGACGGCTTTCACCGAGGGAGAGGCAGAGCGAGCATCGCTGCCTCATCGCCTCCGTCTCTCTCTCCACTCGTCCTCGCCATGGAGCGCCTCGTTCCACCCGTCTCTCCGTCCCTCCACGGCCTGCCGCGCTTCCTGCTCTCTCCTGACCCTGACCTCACCCCGACCCAAGGTAAGACCAGGACTCCTGCTCCTCTAACGACCATATTTACACTTAACACCGCGTGATGCCGAGCAATAGAGTTCATTAGAAAATGTTTGTAAATGTAATGTTTAGAGGCGTCGCAGTTCCTCTTTTCCACTCCCACCTTCACACACACACACACACACACATACAGTACACACACGTACACACACTCGTACACACACTCACCTGCTGTCAGGAGGGTAAGTGGGTGGGAGCTTTGGGGCGCTGGTGCCATTGTATTTATTTCGTTTAAGTTTTTATGCAGTGAATATAAATGCCGAAGGAAATTTTTTATTGAGGAAATCTCTCCACGGCCTGGGCCGAGCTCTAAGCAGCGGACGCTGCATCAGGGATAAACGTCTGTCATGCAGCAACTCCATTCTGTAGTGTTAGTGCTCGCAACGCTGGCAAGAGGTTTTAATGTTTATTTTCATAAAGACAACAATATAACGAAGGAAATCTTTTTTTTTTTATCTATGTTATTTACAAACAATGACTAGAATAGTGTTTTCTAAGTTGTCTACCTGAAAAGAAAAGTTTGGCAAATGATTAATTAATAAATTTTCATTCATTTCACAATTTAAAAAATAATTAAAACAATTCATTCAACTGATTTTTTTTAAACATCGCACATTAATAAAAAATAAAAGTCAATGCTTCTTAATAATGAATTTAGCCTTCACTTGTCAGGAGTTTTGAATATATTTTAAGAAATCTATTTCTAATTTTAATTAGCTATAAAAGTATTAAAGTGTTCATTTATTTTTTGTGAACTTTACTCTGAATTACTTTTGAATTTATCCTGTATTAAATTGAAACAATTTAAATAATCATTTTTAATGATGGCAAACAACAACATAAAAGTAAAACAGAAAATTAACTAAGTGCAGAATTAATAAGACTAACTTGGCCCAATGTTGTGTGTGTAATATTATCACTGTAGAGTTATTCTATTCAAATGTTCATGATATTATATATTTTTTAGTATATATATATTAGAGTATAATGTAATTTTGCTATATTTTAAATTATAAATGTTACCTGTTAATGATATGCTCTAAACTATCATTTATATTAACTTTTTATTAATTAAATTCCTATCATCAATTATATTTACACTCTATAATTTATTACGTTTTTTAAATATTTATTTATTTATTTATTTGTTTATTTATATTCATTAAAAGTTGTTTAATATTTATTCATTAGATTTTTTATTCAGTATAATAAAGTATATAAAATATAATAAAGTGTGAAAAATATTATCATAATTAGCAAATAAACCGTCTAAAGATTTATGAATAGTGTTGCTTTGAAAAATGCTTCATATTTATTAGAAATAAACAAGAGAACAGATTGTTATTATTATTTTTATGTATTTGTTTTTATTATTAATTTTTTTACTAGGTAGATGTGCATGTGTGGGTGTGGGTGTGGGCGTGCATGTGTGTGTGGAGTTACAGCGGCATGTGTGTAATATGTGACAGCAGTGTGTATGACTCTCAGCCACTTGGGAAAAAGTGCACAGTAGCGCATTCGAAAGTCCCGAAAGACCTGAAAGTGACGCTTCGGTCTCCTACTGTCTTTATTTTCCCTCTTTTCCCCTGCTTCATTCTTGCACACACACACACACACACACACACACACACATACAAAGTCTTGCTAATGTGCTGGAACAGAGAGTGCAGGGACTCTGGCTTGTGTGTTAAAGTGACAGTTATACAAATACACGTCACATATTCTAACATTTTATTCCACAGCGCTGATGAATTCTTAAACCTGATTGCTTAGAAGCTGTTGATTCATTTTACTAGTACAGAAGCTCTGACTGGAGTTACAGCTGCAAATCAGAACCAACAGATTTACATCAATGGATTTATTTTAATGTTATCGTTTCCATAGTAACGGGTCGTTCGTTCGTCAGGGATTAATCAACACTTAGTAATAAATTCTGCTATTAAACAAACAATAATCATTATGATGAAGAGATTTTTTTAAAGATGATTTCTTTATTATTTATGGGAGATTTATGGAAGGAGTCTCAAGTGTCAGTGCTTTGTTTTGTGCCACAGAAAAGTATTTCTCGACAACCTGGTGGAGGAACAGCCATTTGTAGCTGCTGTAACGTACACGGCCAAAATACAGTACTGCTGCTGATTCTTTTTTTTAATGTTATAAATTAAATACAGAATATGTGTGTTCCCAAGAAACTACTTCTGAAGTTTATGCAACATTAAAGTGACCAGTCTTGTTTCTCTAAAAATCTCAAGTTGCTAACTTCAGTCATTTTGGAGAGATGATTTTATATGTGGCACAAAAAATGGCAATTTTTACATTGTCTCGCTTCAAACAATAATAATTTAAAAGGCAAATTATTAATATTTCTTAATGATTATTAATACTAAAATTGGTGTAAGCTGCTAGAAGCATATGACCTGTAAAAACTGATATAGTTTTTTGGTAAAAGCTTAAAAAGCAAAAAAATCTGTAGTGTCCGTAACCATATTAAATTCAATATCTTAACAGCTTTGCCTTTTAGAATAATACACTTTTTCATGTGAAATCTAAATGACAATTAAGATCATTAAAAGATTTGTATTCAAAATAGTTACAGACACTACATGAAAGGGCTTGAAATTGTATTTAGCAAATGTCTTTCTTTTTATCTGCTAAAAATATAAACGTGTGTATATTTACAAAAAATGAAGCATGGGTCCGGAGGTAAAAAGCATTAAGTATTATATTTTAAAATTGGTGTTATGTAATTCACGTGGTGTTAAAAT
>JAQQZT010000037.1:4445416-4456231 GCA_030068275.1 Clarias platycephalus | reverse complement strand
TGCAGTTAATGTGGGAACACTAATACCTCTCATCCCTCCCCGCTGAGAGAGCTCGGCCAATTTAGCTCTCTCTGTGCTGTGAGAGGAAAACAGCATCACCTGGGGTTCGAACCTGCGATCCCCAGATGATAGGGCGAGTGCTTTAACCTACTGCGCCACTCGGAGGCCCCTAAAACAAATTTTTTAATTTTTTTAATTTTTAAATAATGGAATACAAAAGCGTGTGGACAGATCGATAAAGTCGAAAAATTATGTATTTGTTTTTTCTAAAAACTTTATTTAAATAAATTCTACAGCCAGAGTGTGGATAATGTTTTTTGACCTTATATATATTTATACACACAACAAAACTTAAAAAATTAATGCAAGAAGATATCTACTGTAATATCTGACTTCTGACAAATCAAGCACTGATTAAATTAAAGGTTAAAAAATATTTAATTCAAATGCACCGACGGATCAGAAGGTTTTCTGCCTGATCGCCCACAATCAGTCTCGGTGCGACTTATGCCGCGAGTCTCAAAGGAAACACCTGAGAGCATTCGCTCTGCCTGGTTGGTCTTAGTGTCGCCTCGATTGGATTGTATTCAAACTCAAACCATCTGCTCATTTACAAACTATTACACTGAGCCCTCTGTCATGCGACCGAGCACGACTTTCAGAAAGGTTCAGGAAGCAGTGTGAAGAATTTGCATATTAAATAAAGTTTGTTCCTTTTTTTGTTTGTTTGTTTTTAAAGAACTTGTTTTAGAGCAATCGGTTGGGTCATATAAACTGTATTTAATGAAATAATTATCTTAATCATTTCAACATTCTGATATTAAAATTATTACAGTTGTTGTGATTCGTTAAGGTTGTAAACATAACACGAATAAGTTAAAAATGTGTTTGAATCAAACTGAGATTAAGCCAAAGTATATAGATATCCAGACACATTCAAGTCAAACTGAGATTAAGCACAAGTATTTAGTGTATACTGCGTATAAAAAAATTAATAGAATTAAGGGAACACTTCAAGTATATATAGAACGAGGACGACGAAGTGCCCACTTAATTTTATTTTATTTATTTAAACAGGATAGACAGTTCAGAAATGCTAGTTATTAAAAATAATATAATTTAACAACTCATCTTTTTAGTCTGTATATTTTTATCATTTTATATTTCATTTGACAAACCTGCATTAAAATCAAAACAATATTCAGATTCTTAATTAATTAGCAAAAAATATGGAAAATATTTTTTTAATGTATATACATTTATATATATTTTTAATTCATATAAATCACAAGAATATTTGTATTTGGTTTTTAACCAGTTACTAATAAACATTTTTTAAATAAAAATAAAAATCCACTGAACTTAATCCTTATTATTATTTCTTTTTAAATAGTGGAAGTACATGTTAACTGATGATTACATTTGTTAATTTTATATACAAAATGAATAGAGTAAAATATACCCCCTTTGCCTTAGGACACGCATTCTAATTATTATTTATTATTATTAACAGAAACCTTAGCTCCTTAAATCTTCACAACAGTTTAGTTTTAGACTTCAGACTTTATCTAAACAGCTGTGTGAATAATCACTGCTGACTGAAACTAAACACAAATCCAGGCTCCTAACTGAACACATCTGCAGGTTGTTATGCTAAGCTAACAGGCTAACTGATACACTTACATTGGTTCCAGGGTTTTGGAGAGCCACGTCTTCAAGGCATCGAGGTTTTCAATCATCATTTTTCCAAGAAAAATTAAATTTTTACTAAACACAGACACACTCCTTTAAACAGCGCAGCCAGAAGTGCTGAAGGTGAGAAAAGTGCTAAGCTAACTACACACCAGGCCCTGGGCTAAGGCTAAAGCTAAGGCTAAGGCTAACGCCAGAACTACGCACGGGTCTCATGAATTACTGCAAACATCTTTGTTTTCATCAGCAGGGCAGGTGGATAAATCAGGGTATTTCACACTAACATCCGCCCCGATGAGGAATTAGAGCTGATAACCTTGACGGGGAAACGTCTAAAGAACATTCACAGCGACTTTTTCTCGATTTTTCCCTCAGTTTCTACAAATGGCGAGTGTTTACTCACGTTCTGAAATATCGCGAGAATAAGCGCTCCGCTCACTCTCGTGGGAAGATCTCGCGAGAATACCCGGCAGCGTGGCGATCTAAGGGACTACAGTAGTGTGTCTGAGGGATTCATTCATCCATCCATCCATCCATGAATTCAATCATTCATTCATCCATCCATCCATTCATTAATGTAATCATCCATCCATTGATTTAATCATCCACCCAGTCATTCAATTATTCATCCATTTCATTTAATAATTCATCCATTCATTAATGTAATCATCCATCCATTTACTCATTAATTCAATCATCCATCCATTTAATAATCCATCCACCCACCCATGAATTCAACTATTCATCCATCCACACATTCTTTAGTGCAATGATCCATTCATTCATTAATGTAATCACCCATCCATTCATTAATGCAATCATCTATTTATTCATCCATCCATAATTCAACCCTGTCTGGTCCAGGGGTGGCATATAATGGTTGATCCCAGCCGACCAACAATAGTTCGTGACTACCCCATTGCCTGTAGAGTTGGAGTTTGTCCTTGCTTCACCCCACCTAAAGAGAGTGACGTGGCGATGTATTTTACCTCAAAAATACAGTACTAAAGTGATCAGACTTGCTTTTGTTTCCTGAGTGAATACAAAATGCAGATTTCATTTATTTCAAGAGAGAAAACCTGTCCAAACCTACCTGGCGCTATGTGAAAAGTAATTGGCCCTAAACGAAAAAACTGGTTCTGCCACCAAGGTTGCAACAACTGATCAACTCACTCACGCACCGCCGTCTATACCGCTTTATCCTGTATTTAGGGTCGTGGGGGACCTGGATCCTATCCCAGGAGACTTAAGGCGACAAGGCGGGGTACACCCTTGACAGGGTGCCAATCCATCGCAGGGCACACACACACATACACACACTACGGCCAATTTGGGAATGGCAATTAGCCTAATCTGCAGATCTTTAGACTGTTGGAGGAAACCAGAGTACCTGGAGGAAACCCACGAAGCACAGGGAGAACATGCAATCTCCATGCACACAGAGACGTGAATCGAACCCAAACCCGGCTCTGACAGTGGCAGGAGGATATGTGGTGCAAAATAACTGGTTAAATAAAGAAACAAATCATAACCTGTTGATACCAAGTGGTGTTTGTGAAACGGTTGAATAAAAGCAATATCACAGTCGAGGTTGCGCTATTGTACTGAATACAGCACGGCTGTGGCGCCTACGACACCACGCTAGAGGTACAGCACTCCCTCTCCTGCGATATCGCTTAATTACACCAGAGACGATCCTTTTAAACGTTTTTTGAACATTGTCCTGAACAACGAAATATATTTTAATTGATTAATACAATGTGCATTTGTTATCATTTTAATGAGTGTGTACTGTATTTCCACGGAGTGTGAGATAAAGCGAAGCTTCTGATTGGCCGCCTGCTGCAATACCCTTATGATGTCATAAACTAGAAGTCAACACACGCAGGACTCACAGGTAACATGAACAACTTTCAACACAACTTTAATAATTATTTTCCGAGAGTGTATACAAAGCATTTGTTTAATCTGTACAGATCAGAGAGACATTTATTTCAAAAGCATCTCACACAACTGGTCGTACCTGGAAAGTGCAAAAACAAATAAAAACAAAAAAATACAATTCAGATGGAAATAAAAATCATGCTGTACATACAGCATATATATGTATAAATAAGCACACACACACACACACACACACAACCATTGGTGACGGTTAAATCACAGGTCTGATATGACTATCGGATTTGTTACATAGATTTATTTTTTCTTCTTTTCCCCCCACACATTGTGGAATGCTGCTAAAGGTGAAAGGTCACAAGCAGGTGAAAGGTCATGGCTCTAAATCAGGAAAGGAAGTCTGGGAATTAAAAAGGCACTCCATTTTCATAAGATAAGGAAGGAATTTTTAAAGAAATTAAAAGCTAATAAACAACAAACAACAACAACATCCAAAAATGTCTCAAGTTTTTTTTCACCATTTACAAAAAAAGTTGTCTTTAAAAAAAAAAAAAAGGTGCTTAAGATGACTGGTCTTATAGTGTTTATTAGCTTAATCTCCATTTGCAGCTCGAATACAGAAACAGGAAGCACTTCAACTGAGCACAGTTAAGATATATATGTTAAAAAAAAAAACTATAAAAAACAAACAAAACAAAAAAACAGCAGAGGGCTGCGATCCAAACGCTGGCGTACTGACAACATACAGATTTGTATGATGAATCCTGTATTCATAAATAATTCATTTTAAGTTGGCAATGATTTATTTGTTATAATCTCCAATAACACCTCATAAAGCTGTAGTAAGAAAAGGCTGTCCGGTTGTACAAAAAAAAAAAATAATCAAAGATATTGTGATGTAAAAAAGTGGATTTTCTTCCTATCAAAGTGTTTTATTCCTCTTATCCCACAGCAATTCCTCAATGATTACGTCATGTGATTTTACCATTTATACAAAGGGTTTTCAAGTCAAACTAGGACTTGTGATGAAAGTAAGTCGCAGTAAAAATATGGTACAAAAGTTTCAAGCCATTTCAACATTAAAGGAGTTCCTGGGAGGCCAGCGTTTTATATGTCATGGCTGAAAACCTTCTACCTTGATGGTATCCAAGCTCTAGTGAAACATTTGGATAAGTGCATTAGTGTATCAGGGGATTATATAGAGAAATAAAGAATGTTTTCTGTCCTGGTTTGACTCGAAAGTCCCTCATTAGTTATGTGCAACAACGTGGAACATCCGTGAGACACTAGCTTGTCTACTCTGTTGTCACTTACGGTATAGCAGCCATACACAGTCACTCCCTCACCTCACCAGCCTCTCTTTATCCCCATCTATCACAACAAAAAACAAAAACAAAACAAAAAAAAAAAAACGCCGCTTCTTACAATACTGAGAAACCGAAATACACACACAAAAAAACAAAAACAAAAAAAAAAACACTGACACTGGAGACTCCTTCCATAAATGTTAAATAATTAACTTCACCCCATCAACATTCCCATTAATTCTTCATTTTACATGATTGTCAAGCACGCGACGTACAAACCCTTGCGGAACAAACCGTTACCATAGAAACGTAAATCGCATTAACCTTAACCTGTCATTAAAGTCACAACTGGAACTACTTCCAGAGAAGTGCTACTCTAAAGAACACCTTCGGAATCGAGAACCTTGAAATAAATAAATAATCTATAAAAATAAATAGATAAATTAAAAAAAAAAACAATAAGTTGTAATATTTATTTTGATGATACTGTACTGTTTTATGGAACACCATGAATAACCTGTCCTGAATAACCTGTTAGATATAAAAAATAAAAAAAAAGTCTAAATATACAGAAGCTATAATGTTCTTTATACAAGAAATCGAAGGTTAATTCCAACCTGACGCATCGTGATGACAAAATTTAAAGCAAACAAGAACACACACATCGTCCTGACATCACTTCCTGTCCCTTCTTCATTCAGTTTTGACGAACAAAAAAAAAAAAAAAAAACATATAATGAGGAATAATTTAAGTTTAGTAAAAGCACAATTAATTTCACAAATAAATGTAAGATCAATATTAATAATAAATCTACACCACATGGTGTTATAGTGAACAGGTATAATTGAGAGTTATAGTGTGTTATTAAAGAGCGTTATGAGGCGTTATTAGAGTCATAAATATGTAAAAATATGTACTTACTGTATAAATGCATTAATAGCAGGTTATAATGCGCTTATATTCATCAAACTTTATGCACATCGATAGAATCACTCGTCTTGAGACGTCGTTACATTTTGCTGCACTGCACATAATGACTTTATGAAGCGTTACGCTGTAAGCAACACTTATAACACTTATAATTATGTCTTCTCCCAAAACGTGATTTAAATATATAAAATGTAACGCATTTTCCAAAATAATTATAACAATGTGTAAAAGTCATTATAGCATGCGATATGACATAGTTCATGTATCTTCACAGCTAGTTTTACCACCGGGAGTTCTTCCTGTTTATAATCAGTTATAATGATTTATGAATACAGGCTTCAACACAGCTTTCCAAGGACGCGGTACTGTGAATTAAGAATGGATGAAATGCACTTTCTTCCGTTTGGGACACAGCCCTCTTTATGATCCCTACAGAGTAAGCACGATGTCACTCCGTCACTCAGACAGGAAGCACACGGCATCACGCCCTCACTGACATCATCATCATCATCACCACGAGAACGTTTAAACAGAATCGGAGACTAGAGACACACTGATCCGCAATCACCACGGCAACAAGCCACGCGTTCATCAACACAGACGGGAAAACACGTGATGTGGAAGACTGAAGATGTGAAATATTATATGTATAATATATAAAACGTACAGTGTGTAAACATGAGACGGCGAAAATATCACTGACGAGAGACGAGACATAGCAAAAATATATTAATGTTAAAGTGTTCTCGAGAAAATAGACGTTTTCTTTCCCAGACCAACCTTTTAAAATTGTTTTATGATTTCTGTGTTACGTTCAGTACAGCTGGTTTTAATCTATTAAAAATAGAACGATTTAACTTCAATCATTTTTCAAAATGACTTTTTTCTCTCTTTACACTTTCTATACAGAACTGCAAATTGAACACAAATACATAAAAAAAATTAGGAAACACTTAGTCCCGGTCGAACGCCCCTCTTACAAGTATACATTTTGTTCAAGTCAAACCGGGACTAAGCGGTCCCTTAATTCTTTTGAGGCGTACAGTATATATACATAGGATACAGTATGTTCGGCTCCAGTGAATGCAAGATGCGAGAAAACAAACAAATAAATAAAGACGAATTAAAAACGAAATACGATGCGTATTGTGGAACACCCGATGTTTGCATATTGCACAAATATTCTTATTGTATGTTTTGTAAAAAATATATAAGGTTTTTTGTTTTTCTATACAAGTTTCGTCATTAACATTAAATACGTTACACCTGAAGGCTAAATATGTTTGTTTATAAACACTTTAAAAATTATTTCTATCTTAATTTATGGTGAAATAAACGAATAAATAAATAAATAAATAAATAAAGTACATGTACATCAATACCACTTTTTAAAAAATGTTAAAAAGTTTAATCTTTTTATTTATTTATTAACTTACTCATGGTACAGTACTCACGCACATGGTCTTTTATTTATTTATTTATTTTTTAATTAATTAATTTATCCATTTACATGTGTACATGGACAATCCATAATAATAATAATAATAATAAAGATCTTAAATATGATCTATTATGATATATTACGTTTCGGGAATTTATGTATGAAAGTGTTACAAAAGAGAGGAAAAACAATCTTAAAAATATATAAGCGTATCTCACGGAGGTGAAGTGTGTTAAATGTTATTTTGATTTGTGACATTGAAAAAAAAAAAAAGGTTTGCGAGTGAGCACCCTTAACTTTTTTTTTTTTTTTTTACTTGTGCAAGTTTTTTTTTTAATTAAAAACAAACTCTATGATGATAAAAATAATGAACAATGATATAATAAATCCTTCAAAAATAACTTTAATTATAAATGTAATCTGCAGTCTCTGTGAGTGACAGTGATGGCGGCTGGTGTTGGAGAAACACGATGATGTATGAAATGTGCGCTGTGACTGGTGTGTCGGTTTGTATTATAACTGTACGATGTCAATCCAAATCTTATCAAAAATCATCATTTTGCTAGACTTCGAAATAATGGTTTGATTAAAGTCTAAGGTTAAAATTAGTCTTAGTTAATTCTGTTTAGTGGGGAATAGAAGTAAATCGTTCAGGGTTGTGCTGGAACTGGAAAATAATCAACCAGCAGCAAGAAAATGATTCGAGGAGAGGAAAAGGAAGAAGAAGAGGCTAAAAAAAGTAAAAAATAAAAAAAATGTGGGTTGGGATAAAAAGAGAAAACAAAAATAGAAAAGAGAAAGAAAAAGAAGTGCAGGATAAGGAGGAAAGGAAGAGGAAGAAAAGAAAGCAGAGAAGAAGAGACAGAAAGAGGTGGAGAGGCGGAAAAGGAAAAGCAATGAGGAGAACCGAATAAGGAAATGGAGGAAAGGAGAAAGGGATCAAAGATGAAGAACACATCAAACAGAAACAATCATCATCATCATCCTCTTATTTATCTTTCTCTTCACGGAGTAAAACTGTGCTGTTACAAAGCACTGGCACTGGAGACTACTTCCAACTCCTCCTTTCATGGATTAAATACCCGAGAATCGTTACCATACGAACAATGATTCACTGTACTGTGTTATATCTTCCGACCAATCAGATTCGAGAATTTGCTGTAGGAACTGCGAAAGCGATCGGGAATGTTTATCTGGGAAGAAAAGTCCGGGAAGTTTTGAATGTAAGTTTTTGTAAGAATGTAAGTTTTTGTAAGAATGTAAGGATTTGAAGGACAGACAAGGAATCGGTGTGTCTCTACGTCTTAGCGTCGCCGGTGTGTATTTACATCAGTCCTTTAGCTCAGGACAGGAAAATCACGAATCCTACAAAATCGCACGGACACGAGCATGCGTACTGTACACACGACTGAAAAGCAGTCCGGTAACCGAGACGCGTGGAAGTACACGCTACGCTGCATAGTAAACAAACGCCGAGTGCATGGCGCAATAAAGAGCGGGAGATCAAGAGAAGGACGGGGACAGGGACGGGGACAGGGGCGGGGACAGGGACGGGGAAAAGGGCGGGGACAGGGACGAGGACGGCGCCTCCACTGGGGCGGAGAGAGCGTGTACGTGGCAGTTTCTCAGGCTGCATCACGGGAAGACTCTGCTTTACAGAGTGGAATGTACCATTAGCAGTCTTGTGTAGGTGTGTGTGAATGTGTGAGTGTGTGTGTGTGTATTGCTTTACTGCTTAGAGTCATGACTACTGAAGCCCTTCATCACTGTAGTGTAGAGATCAAAAGCTCTGATTCACCTTCATTCAAATAAATAATCGAGAATTCAAGTAAGAAATCAAACACATTCACACACACACACACTCATACACAGTGATCAGCCTTCCTATGGGTGCATACGATTGTGTGCGTGTGTGTGTGTGTAGAAGTAAAAGGCAAAAAGATACAAGAAGGCCACTGAAAAAAAAAAAAGAAAATTTTACCCCACACACACACACACGCCGTAGTGGCATTAATTATTTTTTATATCTATATGTCTGTATGTGTGTGTAAGTGTTTGTGTGTGTGTGTGTGTGTGATGAGATCATGGAAGAAGTCAGATCCGACACACTCAGCTGGACGTCAGCGCCCGCGCCAGTCCATCACGCTCGTCTCTAAACATCAAACACACCGGACACACCGATACACAGTACACTTCCTCCCTCGCTCCTCGCTCCGATTGGTGAATGCCGAGGTGGTGGGCGGAGTCAGATCTGCTCCTGGGTGGGGTACTCGGTCTCGCCGGATGAAATCTGATTCATGCGTTTGCTGGAGCCCCAGAGTTTCCGTGTGATCTGTCCTGATCGTGTCTAAAGGAAAGAAAAAAAACGAGAGAGAGAGAGAGAGATCAGGGTGAAGAAAGAAATATGAGGTAGAGGACACGAGGAAGAAAATGATTTTAGGAACAAACAGAGGAGAGGAAATGGACGAAGAAGAAAGCAGAGGATGAGTAAAAAATGTGGAAAGAGGCAACAGAGGAAAAGAAGACAAGGAGAAGTTAGGAGTGAAGGAACAGGAGGGGAATAAACGAGACAAACAGGAAAAAGAAGTGCAGGATAAGGAGGAGTGGTGGAAGAGGAAGAAGAAGGAAAAAATGAGAAAGGGAGGGAAATATGGACAGGATAGGAAGAGGACAAGGTGGAGAGATGAAAGAAGAGGAGCGGAGATGAGAAGCAACAAGAAAAAGAAGAGAGGAAGACAAGAAGAATTAATGAGGAGGAAAGATGGATAAGATGAAAAAGAAGATGGGATGTGGGATCAAGCATGAAGGATGAGAAAAGTGTCAGGGAGGAGAAAAAGAATGAAAAAGGAATGAGAGGATGAAAGAGAAAAGAAAGAGGTGAGGTGAGTATCACTGAACGGAGTTAAAAACTCAAATACTCAAGTATATTTTAATGAAGTTCAAACACAGGAATTTTATTCCCTTTATTTATTAAAGTCTTTGTGTGTGTGTTACCTCAGCTGGTTTGCCCACCCCCACCACGATCAGTTTTCCGTCCTGCAGCCCCAGTAACACATGAGACTGCTCCTTCGGCACCGACACACACCGGATCGGCACACGCATCGCCACGGGACACACACGGATTGCCAGGCTGCCATGGCAACCAGGAGAAAGAAGATCTCAGTCAGAATACACAGTCTGGATCAACATACGATAAACTTACAGAGTGATTTATAGACGAGAGGAGAGGGCAAAAAAGAGGAGAAAAGAGAAGGACGAAGAGAAGAGAGAGAAGAAGAAAGAAAAATATCAGAGGGGGAAAAAAAAAGAGAAGAGGAGAGAAACAAGGAGAAAAGAAGATCAGAGAAATGACATGAAGAGAAGAAGAGAAGAGAAGGGAATAGAAAAGAGGGATTAAGAGAAATGAAGAGAAAAGATCAACGAAGAGGAAATCAGAGATCAGAAAAGATAATGGATGAGAAGAGAAGATCAGAAACGAGAAGATCAGAAAAGAGCAGAAACTAGAAAAGCAGAGACGAGAAGAGCAGAGACGAGAAGAGCAGAAA
>JAQQZT010000037.1:4420351-4430388 GCA_030068275.1 Clarias platycephalus | reverse complement strand
ACCTTTCTTTCCCATTCTGACATTCAGTTTGGAGTTCAGGAGATTGTCTTGACCAGGACCACACCCCGAAATGCATTTAAGCAACTGCCATGTGATTGGTTGGTTAGATAATTGCATTAATGAGAAATTGAACAGGTGTTCCTAATAATCCTTTAGGTGAGTGTAGATATATATATATATCTTAAAACTTTGTAAGCCAACAAATGGGTGAAAAACTTTTTTTTTTTTTTTTAAAGAGTTACATGCTCTGATAAACAGTGCCATGTTTGTACACCAAAGAGTGTTTAATTGATTTACAGCACTACTAAAAACTAAACATTTATATCTAGTTCATCACAGTCATAGCATGTGATTAATCATGATTAATCACAATTTTAAAATACTCAGATGTATTATAAACTTGTAATGTTGGAATAAAGAAATGCATGATAAACTAGTTAGAGGAAACATTATGCATAAACATTTATATTATCTACAACATTAACTTTTAACAAATATTAAATTAAAATCTCTCTCTCGAATAGGTCCGGCACCACATGCACTGGCTGGGTGGTATGAGGTGTAACAACCTACTCGAACCCGGGTCCTCGGATCTGAAAATCAACAAGCTAAAACCTTAACTGACTGAGCCGCCGCTCCCACGTCTTACATGTAACATATCCTTGTAAAAAGTCGAGCACACCTGGTGATGTTTCCTCAGTCATCTTATTATCCGCGTTAAACGCGCCGTTATTACACACACAGATGGGTAACCACACTGCGATTATGGGAAGCCATTAGCGTCACACTTGGTCATAAACTAGTTATAGTAGCGCATTAAAATTTCTAGATGAAACGTTAATACGTGATCAAACTCACATATTTATCGAGGTACACCCTCCATTCGGGTGAGTTGCAATACAGCTGGAAGTCCTCGAAGAAGGAGGGGCTGCCATTGCAGTTGGGAAGCGAGGGAAGGTGCAGTTCCATATACAGCAGCTTGTGGACTTTGGAGAGGAGCGTTCGGAGCAGAGGGACCAGGAACGCATACGTCTCCTCTTCCCTTCTCTTCCTTTCTGCCTCGTCCCTCTGACTCCCGTCCATCTCCTTCTGCTCGCAGAGGGAGCGCTGGAGGACGCACTCGACCCGGCCGAGCAGGTAGCATGCCTCGTCCTGGGACTCGACCGTCTTCATCTGTAGGATCCCGTTCAGCTTCGCCGTCGCCATGGCGCACACCTAACACACATTACCGGGTTAGTTTCTCACCATCATTAAGAGATTTTTAGGGTTTCACAGACGTTTTCGCACCGCAGACGTACTGACCTGAGGGTCGGGCTGGGCCATGAACCCGAGTAAGAGCCTGAGGCCGAGCTGAGAGAGCTGGAGCCACTGTGACCCGGCGGTGTACCACACCATGAGGCTGTCCATCAGGGTGACCGTGTCCTCCAGCAGCCGCTCGCTCCACAGTGCCGGGTTGACCAGACCCTCGGCCTGCAGGAAGTCCTGCACCAGATGCAGCAGCCGCACCGCGTTTTCCGTGTGCTCCGGCAACATGGCTGCCGTGCTCTCCCGGTTATCGCTCACCGTGTACTCCAGCATCCGCTCCAACAGACTGCACACAGAGCAGTGATCAAAGTGATCGTTATTATACAAAAAAAAAAAAAGAAGAAAAAAGGGGAAACCAGTCGCTGAACATAGCGGCGTGAGCGCGATACCTGAGTTTGACGTGATCAACAGGAAGCAGGAGCTCGTTAGCCGTGGCCAGTTTGGTGAGAGCGGAGAACACCTGCCCCCTCTCCAGCCACGCGGTGTCATCTGAGCCGGACACGCCCTTCCACATGATGCACAGCACTATCTCCACGATCATCCGCGCCAACTCCTCCTCCGTGCGCTACACACACACACACACACACGGAAATAACTTCATGCTTAACTGAACTTAATAGGTGAAGGAATAGAGTGAATGGAAAGACAGATGGATTGTACAGGTGAATGGAATATACAAGTGGGTGGCCAGGAGGTTTTTCTCTGCTGTTTTCGGACGTTTTCACACGCAAACGCAGTTTTAGTCGTTGAAAACAGAGCTTTTGGAAAACTCCGTCCAAAGTGAAGATTTTCCAAAACTCTCAGTGTTTTCAGTGATGATGATAAAAGTTGGCGTGGTGATAAAACTGGTGTTAGATTTAAGTATCAATACAGGTAGTCCCCAACTTATAAACGGGTTCCACTCCAAGATCATGTTCGTAAGTCGGATTTGTTCTTAAGTCTGACAAAGTGAGTCTTATATAACTTTTTTTTCCCCCCTGATTTAGTCATGTCCAAATCCTCCCCGTCACTAGGGGGCTCCCACATTAAGGCTACTACTACCACACAGTCGGGAGGGCCGAAGACCGTCACGTCACGTGTTTCCTCTGAATGGATAAACAGGTGAACGGAATATACAAGTGGGTGGCGAGGAGATTTTTCTCTGCGGTTTTTCGCCTTTCGCCCCAAAAAGGAAAACTTTTGGAAAACTCCGTCCAAAGTGAAGATTTTCCAAAACTCTCAGCTGTGTTTTCAGTGGTGTTGTGTGGACAGGGGAAACGTAGATTTTGGCCTGTTGTAACGACACCTCGTGCGTCGATGATGTCATTCTCTGTGTGCTCGTCTCCTTGATTTGACGGCTTTGTTTATGAGGATATCTTGTGCGATAGTGGACATACGTACAGTAAACCAGCGACCGTGTTAATGTTGCGTACTGGACTTTTTACATTCGTGTACGACACAAACCCCGCAGACAGCAATTGTGGCTTTGGACGAGACTCTTGGGACGTCTACAAAGTGCAAACGGTGATGACGAGGCTGTTTCTAGCTTCTGATTGGTGCCCTGTTAATTAGGGACGCACCTAACAGCACTTAACAGGGCGTTTTGCATTTTTATGCAGACAAACATATTTTTAAAACGCAAGTCGTGTGGACAGAATTATAAGTCTCAGTTTTTAAAAATACCCGGCTACGTGTGGACATGGCCTTAATTGCACACTCAAACGCGCGTTTTTAAAAAACAGTCCCGAGCGATGTGTTGAATTTTTGAATGAACTCAAGATTTTTTACGTGTTAGCGTGAAGTGCGCAAAATGAAAATGTGAAATCACGTTTATTAAGTAGATTTTCATCGCGCACTCATAAGCGCGTGTTAAAAAATATACAGCGCCATCTGTTGGATTTTGAGGAACGTTAAAATGATTTACTCATCTTACGTCCCCCAAATAATTTTCACACAAATATCTTCAATGTACAGACACGACAACTTTACAGTTTTATTATACGTATAGAACACAGATGTAGACAATCCCGTTCCCTCACATACACTCAGTCATTTTACCTCGTTGCTGTGAAAAGACTCTCCCAGTGAGACGTTATCGCTGAACAGGAAGCTGTCGTCTCCCAGAGAGGAAGTGGCTTCTCGTTCAGGGAAAGGTTTGGCGCTGTCCAGTGGTGAGGGAGTCTGACTGCTGGTGTCGCCCTGCTCGAGGGCATGGACCTGGTTCAGGTCCAGACTCAGTCCCCTGCCCTGTGAGCTCTCGCTGGGCGTTTCAGACAGAGACGACACGTCTCCGTTCTCCTCCAGACTCTCTATGGAGACGGGAGGCTCGGCCCGGTTCGAGCCGATACTCCCCAGACTGCCCGAGTCGCCTCGTCCCGACCCGGACCCGGAGTCACCGATGCAGCTCCGCACCAACGCGCGGATCAGCGTGTCTTGCCAACATGGCTGACGGGATATCTGAAGTGCTGCGTCTGACTGAGACTGCACCAGGGAGTATAACTAAACGCACACACACACACACACACACACACACACACACACACACACACACACACAAGTACAGGTAAGTACACACACTTTATTTGAACAGAATGTCAAACATTTAATTCGTAGTTTAACATATAGAGTAATAAACCCTTCACCGCTCTTACCCTCTTGCAGACGAGCATGCGCACGCTCAGATCAGCCCGATGCGTCAGCTGCACGAGAGCCATCAGGTCCTTATAGTTCACCAGAGAATCTATAAATCAGACGTCAAGAGGGCGTGAGGTCAGAGCCGCTCAATCCATCTCATTTTGCTCATTTTTATTGTTATTTCCACTTCCTAACATCAGAGATCAGAAGGACATCGAGGACAAAATCTATTAGAGGTCTGTTACGTCTCACAGACCTGTGTGGAGGATCTGGTTGAGGAGGCACTTGACGAGGGTGGGGGTGATGTGAAGGTCGGGGAAGAGCAGGGTGAGGCCGGAGTAGCCCACTTCTCGCAGTCTCAGCCGCTGCTTACTCTTCTCGTACACACGGTCACACCACAGCATGCGCTCAAACAGCTGCACACACACACACACGTCAGCATGAAGCAGCATTTAACGTTAAGATGATAAAAGTTGGCGTGGTGATAAAACTGGTGTAAGATTTGAGTGTCAATACAGGTAGTCCCCGACTTATGAACGAGTTCCGCTCCAGGATCACGTTCGTAAGTCGGATTCGTTCTTAAGTCTGACAAAGTGAGTCTTATATAACTTTGACACACAAATATACAATGTAAAGCATACCGATCCACTTGACTAAATCTGTCCACTTTCCCAACACTGCCACCATGTGGCCAAAAACCATAATCGCTCCTAAATTAATCTCACAGGGATATGTGAAAAGTAAGTGTTGTCTTTGCGCTTTTAAATCACGAGGGGACACCATTTTGTCTCAGAGCTATTTTTCCACTGTATTGAACGATTAAGGATTCAGGACCCATCAGGACAGCTTTACAGGACAGACATTTTCTAGCATCATGCTCCAGGACTGATTCATTGATACCGGTGAGGCCGACTTATTTCTCCCACACGCACACACACACACACACACACACACACACACACACACACACACACACACATACATACATACACACATACATACATACATACATACATACAATATACTGGACATTTTATACATTCACTTACACACTGAAAATATTGTATATAATTTTAAATAAATTTATTTTTAAATGCCATCTGGTGCACTGCAGTGTCTACAATACACGTGAGCTGCTTCTGTGATTGAACTGGAAGTAGAACCATGGTCTGTTCAAAATCTGCGAAAAATTCTTAACTCGAATGTTCGTAAGTCGGGTACTACCTGTATAAGATGAGTGTGTTGTGCAAAGTGAAAATTATTAAAGATTGGTTTGTATGATGGTGAGCGTTGGTGTAAGACGGGCAAACTTTTTTTGGTGATGTAAGATAGTGATGTAAGATAGTGATCACTGGAATGAGAGTTGGCGTGAATGTTGGTGTAGGGAGGTGAAGGTCGGCACGAGATGATCATCATTGGCACCAGATGGTGAGATTTGGTTTAAGATGGTGGATTTTGGTGTAAGATGGGTAAACTAGTGTGAGATGGTCACCAGATGGAGTCAGATGTGGCGTATGATGGTGAAGTTTGGTTTAACATGGTAACATGTGGTGCAAGATGATGAACAGTGTAAAACGTTGAGCATGTTGTTGGTTACAGATGAGAAGCGTTGGTATGAGGTTTTTGTAAGATACGCTTTTTTTGGTTTTAAGATGGTGACTATTAGCTTGTGACCTTAAAAATGAGCTCTCGGAGGCGATCAGAGTGTTTATGGCTGAGCAGCAGGGCGTAGCAGGAATCGGCCGCTCCGGGCTCGAACAGCAGCAGGAAGAGCTGATCACGTGACGCACTCGACTGGAGAAGATTCAGCAGCAGCTCTAAAATACTACACAACTAGAAAAAAAAAAAAAAAAAAAAAAAAAAACAAATCAGTAACAACTTCCACAGTATTAGAACAAAAACAATTCAGTAAAAATAAAAAAATATTCTATATCAGTTAAAAGGTAAAAAATATTTAAATAAATGCACAGTTCAGTTTGCTAGGGAGCATAACGATTGTGGAGTGTGGAGCGATGGAAAAAAGGTCTCGTGATAATAGATGATGATGAGTGATGGCCACCGTAGTCCAGGACTCAGGACTCAGAAGTGAAAGAGTGGTTCTGAAAGCGTGTGTGCTAAATTAACGGAGACGTTACCGAATGAAAGGGCTCAGAGGAATAGAGAGACGAAAGTAAAGAAGTGACGATGATGTCAGAGATGATGTCAAAACCGTGAAAGACGACGAATCGGCCGAGAGCACGTGACACACTCCAGGCTGGCTGGTGTGTGAAGGAGAACGCTGGAGTTTGACAAGTGATGGCTGGAGATGATGTTGTTTTTTTTTTAAAGATAATGTTTAAACTTGATGGTGAGGACAGACTGGAAGTAGACGACGAGTCGAATCAGGTGATATTATACTTAATATTTAATACTAATACTGTTAGGGAGGGTTTATACTTTACATACTATTACACACACACACACATCAAATCAAATGGATCGTTAAACAGAAAAACGAGGCTTGGACATTTGCATAAATACAAACTTGAACTAAGTCACAGGGGAATGAAATATATCGAATGATTGTTCAAAGATTGATAGAACATGCAAATGGGTATTTATCTCATTAAAGATAAAAAAAATGATTGTGGCAATTCATGTGATGTGAGTCAAAAATCTTTTATGTTCTCAGTTGAGAAGGTGTGAACAGGCAATTATTTGCTGTTTGTCTAGAATCAGCAAATCAGAATACAGTCGACCCCCGAAATTCGCGGGGATCCTGTTCCTAGAGCACCACAAATTCTGGATGTGGTAAAAAAACAAAAAACAAAAACAAAAAAAATTTTAAATGCCTATTTTTATAGTTTACACCCTAAATACACTCCCAAAGCATATTCATTTAATTTCAACCTCATTACGCTTAAAAAATTTAATTCCTCATTACGCTTACTGTATACGATACAGTATTATACTGATGCGTCTCCCACAGTGCGAGAATGTAAAATACAGATGTTACCCCTACACACTGTATACTGTCATTCAGACGAGCACGTTTTGTCTTTCCTCCGTGCTGTCGTTTTCTTTAGTATCAGTACTATAAGGTAAATACAGTAATAATTCGCCATCTCAAGCCGTGTTATCCCTTTACGGCTGCTTTGTGTTCTCTCTACAGAAGTGAAAAATGTACACAGTATTATATTTCACAGTGAAAACTCGGTTCACGACCGTAATCCGTTCCTACAGTACGTTCTGGTCGTCGGCAGATTCAGTTTTTTCCCACAGGAGTACGTGTAAATAGAACAAATCTATTCTCAGTCACTCAGTTTTTAACTCTTGATGTATTTTGTTTAAATCACAAAATATAACACAAAGTATGAAAAAGCCTTATTTATACAAAAATAATACAGAACTAAATATAAACTGTACAGAAGAGAGCGAACACGTTTTAATTTTGACATTTGTGAAGGAATAGAGGTGAGGGAGATGGTGAGGGGAAGGCTTGGACGTCACTCCACTTTGCACAAAGTTCTTTTATCCTGGGTTCTCATAAACAAAGACAGATTTAGGCGGATTTTATTTGGTCGTAAACCGATTTGGTAGTCATTCTGGAGCGTTTGTGAACCGAGGTTTCCACTGTGTATGGAATACACACGCTGAACGAACAGAGACTGAGGTCGCGAACTCTGAACCGCAACTTCCCGGGAGTCGACTGTATTCGTGATACTTATAATATCGCAGATCTCGAGTTCAATCCCTCACCTGCTCTTCATCCCCGATAGCAGCAATGTATCCCAGAATGCTCTGGCTCTCGTCCTGACTGGCACCTTTGCTGATGTAATACTTGAGGAGGCCACACAGGGACGCTCTGATGGTCCGGACATCGTCCTCGCTCATGTCGCCCTCGCGATTCCCGCTGAAGATCCAGGATATAAAAGGATATAAGAGAAAGGAGACATTCAGAATATTTGTTAACGAAGACGAGGGTGAATTTAAATCCGTATCGAAACACAAGCACGGCGTGAAGCATCATGGGAAATCGATTCCCACCTGTAGTAGAGGCGGATGGCGTCGAGCAGGAACTGCACTCCGTATTTCTTCCTGAACTGCTTCCTGCTGTCTTTGACGATGGTGGACATGTACTGGATGTGACCTTCAGCACAACAAACAAACACGGTTAATACAAGAAAAAAAGCATACACACACTCACACACACACACACACCACAAAGAGACTGACCGATGCGCAGGGAGAAGTCCCCTTGGTTCCAGATGTTGAAGTTGAACAGGAGGTGTGTGTGCAGCTGTTGCAGAAGGTGGGGATTCTTCTCCTGTGTCACCTGCTCGATCAGCAGCTGAACGGCGACCAAAAGGCTCACGTCGACCAGAAAAGCAGGCAGCTACACACACACACACACACACACACACACACACACACACACACACACAGAAAAAATATTATATAGTACAAGTGCATTAAATGATCTAAATTGTGATACAATCTTACATGAGTACTGGAAATGAAACCAGACAATTAAGACAGAGACAGAGGGACAGGCAGACAGACAGGGGGACGGACAGAATGTGTGGTGCGTGTGTGTGTGTGGTGTGTACCTTCTGCAGCAGGGCAGCGAGGGTGGCCACGCTGTGTGTGTGTAGCAGCGTCTCCTGGTTTATCGTGTGTCTGTGCAGGAAGTGCTTTAACACCAACAGGAAGGTGGCAGCAAGATTCTTCTCCAAACGCGCCTCTGAAACACACACACACACACACACACACACACACACACACACACACACACACACACAAACATGCGCAAAATGATTGTCAGCACTATAGTGGCATTAATAAGATCCAAAACCAGAACTCTGTCTCTCTTTCACACAGACAGACAGACAGACAGACAGACACCTGAGGCTCTGTTGGAAGGCAGTATGACCCAGTCTCCATCAGGGGGCGTGGCAGACTCAGGAGTCACGCCCTCTGACCCTGAGAATCCGTTGTGCTGTTCAGGGGTCAACAGCGTCAACTGTTCCAAAATGGGGAACAGCACAGGAAGTCCTCCGATACAGTTAATGATGTCCTATAGAGACACACACACAGAGACACAATTGAGTGTGTAATCAACACCGTGTATGAAGAGGTGTGTGTGTGTGTGTGCATGTGTGTGTGTGTTGTGTCTCCCACCTTGACGTCCCAGTTGACCACTTTATTCCCAGTCAGGCGTCCGTGCAGTAGGTTAGGGGACAGGTCCACGCAGATGGGGTTCCTACACGCCTAAAAGAATCCGGGGACACACTTCAGTACCGCACGTCCCAAATCACACCGTGCTCACTGCCTAGGGCACTAGATCACACACTTAATCTATACTGCAATTATTTCATGCAAAATCACACTCCAGAAAAGTGAGGTTATTGGTTTGGGACACGTCCGAAAGGAGCCGATGACAGAGATGAGGCACGTGCGCTTTGGGACACGTCCACAGTGAACGGTGTGTCGATATACAGTAAGTGTGCTACATTCACTCACCTTCGGTGAATAGTGAAGGAGAAGTTTGGCGCTGAGGTCACTGAGCTCCGCCTCCTGACTTTTGAAGGGAGAAATGCAGTTTGGCCCTGAAACGAGAAACCGTGGTGTTTACACTCAGAGAGTAACTGTGGACATGACGTCTCAGAGACAGGAGGATACTTACAGAAAGACTGAATCAGGGTTAAACATTACATCCCTCTGTCCATAGATACCTGTCTAGACGTCTGTTCATCAGTTTCTTAGAGATTGTTACTGAGATTACATTTTTCTTTTTTATCTGTTACACCCGTCTGCCTCTGCACCCAATCACCCGTCTGCCTCTGCACTTGATCACCTGTCTGTCTGCATCTACTGTACACCTGTCTGTATACCTGTACACCTGTCTGCCTGTCTATCTGCCTGATTGTTTACACCTATTTGTCTGTATCTGTCCATTTATTTGTCCATCCATTTCTGTTTCTCTACACACATTTCTAGCAGTCTGTCTGTGTGTCTGTCTGTGTGTCTGTCTGTGTGTCTGTCTGTGTGTCTGTCTGTCTGTGTGTCTGTCTGTCTGTCTGTGTGTCTGTCTGTCTGTGTGTCTGTCTGTCTGTGTGTCTGTCTGTCTGTGTGTCTGT
>JAQQZT010000037.1:4407883-4420101 GCA_030068275.1 Clarias platycephalus | reverse complement strand
TGTCTGTCTGTGTGTCTGTCTGTGTGTCTGTCTGTGTGTCTGTCTGTGTGTCTGTCTGTGTGTCTGTCTGTGTGTCTGTGAACACGTCTATCTCTCTACTTGTCTGTCTCTCACCTGTGTTGTACAGAGCTCTGATAGCGTTGGTGCTCAGAGCATCACTAAACACCATCACAGTGCTCAGGTGGCCCTGAAGTGATGTGGGTCGTCCCCACTCGCTGTCCTGCGTCCCCGGAGAGATCAGTGCCAGCCTGGACAGGCCCCCCCAAACGGACGTGCGGGACGGAGGGGGGTCGGCGATCTGAGACGGGGGAGGGGTGGTGGTGCGCTGACCTGCCGAGCCGATGCAGCATGACGTGAACACCTGGGAGGAGAGACAGACAAACAGTGTGTAACCATCAGTTCATCTGTACGTCAGTCTCCCTGTCCAACTGCCCACCTGTCTTTGTAGCTTTGTACCCGTTCATCTACGTATCCATCCACCTACTCGTCTGAACGCCCGCTGTAAGGACACCTGTCCATCATCTATCTATCTGTCTATTTATATACACAACATTAAATTTATCTTCAAACCTACCCGTCTATGAAACTGTCTATTTGTCTGTAGGTCTGGACATCTATCTACTAAACTACTGATATGATCTCTCTGTCTGGACAACCGTCTGTCTATACAACTTTCTTTCTGTCTACCTGGAGACCAGTCTATTGATCTGTGTATTGACGGTCACAGTCTGTCAGTCTGGACACCGGTCAGACTGTCACAGTCTGTCAGTCTGGACACCGGTCAGACTGTCACAGTCTGTCTGTCTGGACACCGGTCAGACTGTCACAGTCTGTCTGTCTGGACACCGGTCAGACTGTCTCTCTGTCTGCCTGGACACCGGTCAGACTGTCTCTCGGTCTGTCTGGACACCGGTCAGACTGTCTCTCTGTCTGTCTGGACACCGGTCAGACTGTCTCTCGGTCTGTCTGGACACCGGTCAGACTGTCTCTCGGTCTGTCTGGACACCGGTCAGACTGTCTCTCGGTCTGTATGGACACCGGTCAGACTGTCTCTCGGTCTGTATGGACACCGGTCAGTCTGTCTTTCTGTCCGTATGGACACCAGTCAGTCTGTCTGTATGATACCTGTCTGTTTATATGTCTTGGCAAATGTCTATTCTGTATGTCTCTGTACAACTGTCACTTAGCCACGACAGCTCTTCCTCATCTGCATGTCTGTCAGTCTACATACATGTTTTTGCATGTCAGGACAAGTGTGTCAGTCAGACAGTCCATCTGTGTGCCCGTCTAGACATTTGTCATTTAGTCATGCGCTTCCATCATTTCAGGTTAAATAGATGTGTTCTAAAGACAATAAGACAGCATCAATTGCTCTAATTTAAATTCCTTCTATAAGAAAAAGTAATGGCACTAAATGCACTATTTATTTTTTTAAAAGAACGTGTTCTTGCACCCTACAGTATAACATTTCTGCTGAGTCAAGGGAAGTACGCAGGATGGAACAATGAAGAATTCTCCAACTCAGGATGGATGTGTTAATGCCATTAATACTCTTATACTAGTGTGTGGCGAGTACATGTGTAATACTTCATGAGTACCTCGGCCATGTTGGGGTACTTGAGTGGTGCCGACAGTTTCAGCTGCCCGTCCACATAAATGTAGACGAGACTCTGTCCAAATGGTCTCTTTCCTGGAACATGGACCACGCCGATATAATGCTGAAAGACAAAATAAAAAACACTTGTAGAATAATCTACAATCCTTAAACATATTGATACAATATCCGGATATTTGTCCAATACTTCACATAGTGTATATTTTATCACCACATCTGTCTTTCTGTCTGTCTTGCTGTTTTTCTACCTGGCTGACTAACCATGGATCATCCATCCGTCTGTCCAATGTTTTTTAATTCATCACCCATCTGTCTACATGTTTGGCTGTCTGACTTTCCACCTGACTGTCCATCTGTACAGTGCTGTCAAAAAGTATTTGCCTGTTTTTTTTTTTTGTTTTTTTTGCATATTTGCATAATTTTAAACCTACACAAAGATAACACGAGTAAATATAAAATGCAGTTTCTAAATTATCATTTCATTCATTAAAAAAAAAAAAAAAAGTGTCCTCACTTACAATTAAGGTCAAAGTTCATGATTCAACAATAAGAAAGAGAAAGCGACTGCTGACCAAAAGGAACCCAAAGACTAGTCTCATGTGCAGGAAGAAAAAAACCCATCTTGACTGTCCCCATGACTTCTGGACAAATATTCTGTAAACTGATGAGACAAAAGTTTTTACATCTGGGGTAAAACTAACACAGCATTTCCTTTCCAAAACCATGAATCACAGGTCCGGAATCAGTTTGTGATTAACGTATTGGATCATTTTTGAGTCCACCTCTGAACGGCTCAAAAGAAACAACAAAATTAGGGTTTTGTAGTGGTCTAGTCAAAGTCCAGACGCAAATCCTGAGGCATGAACTTAAACAGGCCAGGTTCATGTAAAAAAAAAAAAAAAAAAAAAAAAAACCTCTTAAATGTGGCTGAATAAAAAATAAAAAAAATCCTCCAAAGCAATGTGAAAGTCTTAATAAAAAATGCTTGATTGCAGTTGTTGCTGCAAAACCAATTATTTCTTCACACATTTACAAACTGCATTTTGTATTTACGCTGGTTATCTTTGTGTAATGTTAACATTTGTTTGATGATCTGAAATATTCAAGTGTGACAAATCTGCAACAAAAAAAATAATCAATCAGGAAGGGGCACATACTTTTTCACAACAACTGTATGTTGGTGTACACATTTATCTGCGTATCCAATTATCTATCTAGATGTCTAGCTACTCAGCCCTTGTCCAAAAGTTCGTCTGTCTATGCCTTACTTTGACTTTATCTGTCTGTTCGTCTGTCTGTCTGTCTGTCTGTCTGTCCATGTAGCTTTCTGACAATCTGCCCATCTACTGTACATGTCTGTTTGTCTGGCTTTTACGGGCAACAAACTACATGCCCAGGTCTGTTCCAAGGAATGCTGGGATATGTTGTTGTTGTTGTTGTCGTGTGATGTCACTGACCCAGAGTGAGTCACAGAAGCAGTAATCAGGCAGCGTGACTGTGACGTATTCCTTTTTGCTGCACACCGCCACCACAAGAGAGCCAGATGAGCTTATGAAGGCTTCAAACCCGGTACCTCCCGGTGTGAAAAAACTACACAGAGAAAGAAAGAGAGACAATTCCAAAATGATTATTATGATGCACTCTGCTCTGATTGGCCCCGCCCCTTATAACTCCCCTATAACTCCCCTCCCACCTGTATAACTGTTTCCTCTTATCCCCTTTGCCGGCTGATTCCAACTGGTCCTGATCCAGCGACAGCCAGGCCAAGAAGCTAAAGGCGGAGCCCGGCCACCTGGAAATGGTCGGCGCGGCAATCCCCGCCATGGGCGGGGTCAGATCGAAGTAGTGTGTCGCGCTGTGGAGGGTGTGTTTCCGGAGCATGGCGAGCAGCGAGCGCAGCACCGGCTCGGTGTACGGCTGAGGCCGGTTCTCGGGGTTCCGCAGGAGGCTCAGAAGCCGGTGGAGCTCGGCACCGCTCAGAGACTCCGCCCCCAGAGCACCCAGGAGTGCCAGAAGGCTCTCCGCACATACCTGCGGGAGACTGGTGTCTCTCTCGAGCGTGGAGAGGACGCACTCCGACATGCGCGCGTTGACGCAGGCGGCCCGCGTGCGCCGATTTAAGGCGCAGATCCTCCGTAGCCGATCGCCCGCGAAGATCTGGAGCTCGGTCGAGTCGAGTTCAGGGAGCCAGCGGATCAGGAGGAGGAGCGGCTCCACGTTACTGATCCCCAAAAAACCCACAGAGGAGTGATCACCCTCCACTGCCTACAGACACACAGAGACATAGAGACACAAGGACACAGGTTTCAGCCTCACAGGCTGGATTGCTGCTGTAACTCTAACAGTACAGTGGTACCTCGACATACGAAGGCCCGCCTCATCAATTTTCATCTTAAGGACTGAAATTTTGCAAAACAATTGCCTCGGCATACGAGCGAACGAAATGTCTGGCAGCCGTTCAAAACTTGTCTGAGTTACTGAAAAGCTAGTCGAAGCAAGTTTACTTTTTTCTTTTTGTTAGTTTTTTAGCATATTGTCCACGATTTAGTTAAAAAACTTGCATCATGGGTCCCAAGAATGTCATCAAGAAGAAAAAGGAGCCAATTGATGGTTTAGGTTTAATATCTAGAACGTCTTGGAACGAATTATCTGTAATGACCTCATATTGCATTTCGCAATACGAAATTTCTCCTTAAGAACGGATTAAATTTGTACGCAGGGTACCACAGAACGTACTTGAAAAGGAGAAAAACGTAGAAAACGCTGCAAAAAAAAAAGAAAGTTCTCACCATGTTCATGAGCTCCTTCAGCAGGTTCCTGGACGGCTGCCCCAGAGAGACGAGCACCTCGTACAGGTTGGTGTATCCGATCCGCTCCTTAAACACTTCCTGGATGGGCGGAGCTTATGAGTTAATCAGTGCTCCTACACACCTAGTCTACATGAGTTAAGCGTCGCGTCTGCGAGAGAGACTGACCTTCGCAGCCGGCGATTTGTGCATCACGGTGGTGAGGGTTTTGATCGTTGCCACGGCGAGAGAGTCCAGCCTGCCTTCTAAGACCTGAGAAGTGGAGAAACTCCTCAATCGACTCGTATAACAGACGACGTTCCAGCACTTTCTACTACCGCCTTCGCTCACGCGGGATGGACGTTATAACTGATCGTTAACAAATGATGAGCTTTTATTTGGCTACACGGCAGCGGCAGCAGTAGAAAGTGTCTGGCTCATATTAGAACAACAATCCCACTTACACGTCCTGAATTATTTAAGGGTTTAGTACAATATTCTTAAACACGTTAGGTCTGCATGATTTATAAACAAGTTGGATAATCGCCAAAGCAACTAAATACATTTAGCTTTAACCTGTAAAATAAATAACATCACTGTACAAAACCCTTAGATAATTCATTAAGGTATATAAGCTGATCATATTTAGTGTTTTTGGGAGAATTTTTAAAGCATCAGTGACTGATTATGACTCGTGATTTTAGTTCGTTCCCTCGACCATGAATTCCCGACTCCCTGCTCTGACACTGCGAACACAGGTGTGTTTCCATCCACTCGTTTATTAAATATCAAACATCACAGCTGGTGCTTCAACTTTAGCATCGTTCTCATTTCCTTTCCTGAACGTCAATACTTCATAAAAAAACTTAGACCTGTTTTTTTTTTAGCTATTTAATGGTTTAACCATAAAAGAAAATATCAAAACGCCTCCTGCAGGAGCCACTAGTTGTGTTTACATGGACACTAATATTTCACTATTTATATATATATATATATATTTTATGTTATACATATAATATATCACTCGTCAGGTTTATCTAACATGGAAGTGACCGATCTTGCTTCCCTAAAAATTTAAAGTTGCTAACTTCAGCCGTTTTGGAGAGAAAATTTTATACGTCCTCCAAAAACGTCTCGCTTAAAACTATAACCATTTAAAATGCTAATTATACATATTGTTTTAAGTATTGATATCAAAATTGGTGCAAACTTCTAGAAGCATATGACCTGTACAAATTTGTTCCTTAAATTAAAGCATTTCGAGCGAAATTAAGGATATTCTCTGGAAAAAAAAAAACTGTAGTGTCTGTAACCATTTAAAATTCATACTGCAATATCTTAACAATGTTGCATTTTAGAATAATACACGTTTTCAGGTTTATGTCTTTCATGTGAAATCTAAATTGGCCAAGTTTCATTTGAATGACAGTTAAGATCGTTAAAAGATTTGAGTTCAAAAAAAGTTACGGACACTACACCTAGGTGAAACGGCCTACGTGTTTTGGTCGACTACTAATCGTAATAAAAATGATCCATGTAAACGCATCAGAATACATTTTCAGTTGGATTAAGATGGTAGTGATGGCAGTGGTGGATCAAACGCTTAAGGCTGTGGGTTACTGATCAGAAGGTCGGAGGTTCGAGGCCCAGCACCACAAAGCTGCCACTGTTGATCCCTTGAGCAGGACCCTTAACCCTGTCTGCGTCAGGGTGACCTTGTATCCTGGCTAAAAAAATAAATAATTAAACTGTGCTGGAAGGTAGAAATATTCGCATCTTTGATATGGTCATTTTGCTCCTGTTAGAAAAAATATGCTAAAAATATACAGAAAAAAGTCTCACCTAACCTCAAAGTTGGAGAAAAATATTTATTCTTTGTTTTTGTTTTGTTTTTCTGCATAATAAAAACTTCATGCGGGCAGAACAAAAAAGTAATACTCTGATTAAACGCTTTGTGCTTGTAAATTATTATTAGATCAGCATCTGGGGGTCAAAGGTTAAGTTGGAATCTCTAAACAAAATGAATCTGAAGAAATATTGTCCATGTAAACGTAGCCAGTGTCTTTCAGGAGTGTGATGGAAGAGCTGGAGCGGCTGAGCCGCATCACTGGATGTGTCGGCACAGACATCCATTAGGAGGCGCTCTTTCACTCTTTAGTCTCTGTAAGCTTTGCATTTTTTTAGGAAGTTGAACGGCTGTCACTAGATGTTTGATAAACCAGCTGTAAATTACCAATGAAGTCCTGAACGTCTGAATATTATTAACGTTCATGAAAATCTATAAAGAAAAACCAACAAGATTTATAGTCTCTGTATTTCAAACGCGGTCAAACACCTCTGCAGCAAACGAGTGGATGGAAGAGACACACACACACACGCACACACACAGGCTGTTGCATTCCAGAGCAGGGAACTGGACAATGAAGCATTTTTCTTTATATGACCATGCAGAAGGAGGACACACACACACACACACACACACACACACACACACACACACACACACACACACATCATGTTAACCCAAGCGTAGACATTCCCAACATTTATCCCCGTCCACCCGAGTGCACCGTTAACCGTTAACCCTGAAGGGTCACATGATCAGCATGTTAGAGAGAGCAGGAAGTGTTTCGGTGCAGGTGGGACAGAGACAGACACACAGCATGGACCGAATGAGGTGAAGCTCCAGGTGATTTCCGTGAAGGAAACTCCTTCTCAATCAACAAGTGATGGAGGAAATAAAGAGGAAATAAAAGCAGAAGAAGCAGGATGGGGAAGAACAATCACAGGCAATATGAATGACCGAGCCACTCCATTAGAGGCCACTTTAGTCTAACATCAGATGGGGCGTTAAAGGGGCGGGGCTTACTTTAGTTTGTGTGTTTTGTCAGTTTGTTTTTAAAGACCCCATGTGATCAGGTTGAAAAATGAAAAGTGGTTGGATGTAGATTTGAACCCTTGTTTGTTTGGTTCCTTGGAATAAGGCGAGTGGGTGTGGCCTCGCCCCGGAGTGGCCCGGTGGGCGGAGCGGCAGTCGCACAAGGTGACAGGTGGGCGGTACCTGGCTTTCAATCTCTCCTGTCAGTAATCTGTTGGTTAAATCTTTCTGCTCTTTGTCTGCGGCGGCGAACCTAACGTTTACCAGCTGCAGCCCGCGCGCGGTTTAAGAAAGGAGAAGAAGAGACAAGTGCAAAGGGTTAAACTTTATAAAAAAAAATAATAAAGGTAAAAAAAGGTCAAGAGGTCAGAAGTTACGGCACACGGCCTTATGCCTTAAGCATTCCGTTCCTAAGGAGGGAAAAAAAACGTGCACGCTGAGTAAGCAGACTACAGTTTATAAGCACGTGCACACACACAGAGAGAGAGAGAGACAGAGAGAGACAGACCAGGACACATACAGACTAGAACTAGAAAGACAGTTAATATAATTAATTACACTAATTAACTAATTAGTCAAACACAGGAACATACGGTATGTCGGTCAAAAGACCAAAGGTTTAAACATCACTTCAACACACACACACACACACACACACACACACACACACACACACACACACACACACACACACACAATCTACACTAGATTTTCTCTCAGTTTTCTAAGACCTGATGGTTGTATAATAAAGCGCAGTGGGGTGAGAGGGTGTGACAGTAAACAATAACACAACGGTGTTTCAGAGTCGTTTCTGTCGAACTCATTGGAGTTTAATTCATGATAAGGTTTAGGAGTGATGTACAGTAAACTCTATTTCCAGTTCTGTGTTGTAAAAGAGCCGAGATTGTTGATCTCAGAGCTTACAAGTTCTCAATTCTGAATAAAGGTTAAAATTGTGCATTGTCTGGACTAGGGACTAGAGACTAAGTCCCGCGTTAGATTCTAGAGACTGGAATCACCGGGGATCACCCGATACGATGTTATCACGATACCCATGTGCTGATTTAATTCATATTGCGATTCTGTAGGTATCACGATTTTATAAATATCCCAATTCTTCATTATATTTTTCCAGATTTTGTTACTACAGTTGAAACCAGATATTTACACTTCAGAAAAAAACACAAAGTAGAAAAAAAGAGTAAAATTCCATAAAATTCTCCTTCGATCGAACAAATGCAAAAAATATGTTAATGTTTATTGATCTAAAACAGAAAAAGTTTACTCTGATTTAATGTTTGACAGTAAAAGTTTTTTTCTTTCTGAAATGTATGTAAATGTATGATTTCAACTGTATTTTAAAGACCTTCTACTTAAAAAAAAACAACCTGAGTAATAATTCTGAAGTTTTATACCTTGGTTTATTCAACAACTTCACATCTGAACTAAACATGAGTAATTAAATGTAGCCTATTCCTGAAAACATTAGTTTTCCTACCAAGCGCAGCGTTTAAACATTTTATACCCATAATTATTATTTCTAAACAAACTTTGCAGATAATTCGATTCACGGGATGAAAACATTTATTCACTTTTTAGACTGTAGGATTATAAAGACATTTTAACCGCCTCAAACATGAGCACACACGGCTTCTAACACGACTAATGATTTTGCGTGTGTGTGGTGTAAGCGTGTGTAATGAGTGTTTAAAAACTCATTCACTGGCAGAGTTTGGAGGAAAAGACAGATCACTGAACACTGAACTATTAAAAGTTGTCCACAGAATTCTGACTTTCAGACCTGGAATCTAAATGATCTAATAGTCCGAGTTAAGATTTCAGTTTTTTTCTGAATGATGAATTATAAGGTTTAAATTGTAATGAAGCTCTGGGATCTGAATTCTGAGTTCTGGATTCTTAAGTATAATTCGGCTCTAAATTATAAACATGGGTTCTGAGCACGTAAATGTGTTTGGTCCCTGAATCTTAGAGCGTTTTCACATTAGGCACGATTGATTTATACCGAAATATTTATAGGAAATAAAACATATATTAATTATAAATAATTCGCTAGTGGCCAGCGTTCACATTATTTTTGTGCTCTGTACTCGGGCACACTTGCGTATTTCCACCCTCTGAAACAGCAGGGGGCAGTCTGCACGAAGTTGGTTTGAGAGCCTCCATTAAACCCAAACAGAAGAGGAGAACGAGGAAGTCACTCATATGCCTAATATTATTGATATTTCAGAAGAAAAAAAAAAAGACTAATCAAAAACGACCCAGACTTAGGGGTTGAGGCCACTCAGGAACGATCCCGGGCTCCTAATGTGAAAACGCCCTTAAACGCACTGAATCTATTCTGTCTGGATTTCCCGATTTGCTGTTAATCATGCAAGTTCTGAAAATCATGTTATGGGGTGTGAGTGCTGAGGTTCTCTGCGGTTCTGTGTGAGGTTCGAAAATCGGGGTTCTGGATCGTACCTTGCTGTTCTGTAAGAGGCGAGTCAGGTGCTCAAAGCAGTTGCTGCTGAGGAAGATGGCCTGAAGAACGGGCCGGTCGGAACACTCAAACATGTCCTGTATCGTGTCTGTTGGATCGACCACAAAGACAAAGACAGGAGACATGATGAAAGGTGAGCAGTAACAACCTAATGACAGCAGAGCTGCACACAGAGCTGCCCCTACTCCACTCACCTAGCATTTTCACCTGCAGCGCCAACAACCGGCTCTCCCAGTGGTGTGAACGAGGCGGCGCCGGCTGACCCTTGACCCCAGCCGTGTTGGGGTCGTAGTTGAGCAGCTTGAAGTAGCTGTCGAGGACGGTGCTGATCTCCACCTGCCTCTGATCCGAGCTGCTGGCCAGCAGGCTGTGAACCACCTCCCTCAGACAGCACAGGGTGAGCACCGCCTTCCGGTCCGGGGCGGCTCCGTCCCAATCCTCCCCCTCATCGCCTTCCCCCGTGCACTCCCCAGCACCCAGGACACCCAACAACACCTCCATGGTGGCAGGGGAGATGGCCAGGAGAGCGTTACGCTGTGGGGGAAGTGAATTAGCAGAGATCTGTTTAAATCTCTTGGTTTAAATTGAGACAAACGCTGTCTTAAATCTTTACGATTTCATTAAATTTACATACGAGTAAGCGAATAAGCCCCGCCCACAACGGATACGTGTTATTCATACATCTGCTAGCTAGCCGTACGGATATCCCACAAGCCTTGCGCTATCAGGGTAACCATGGCAACATCGACAAACATAAAATCCCTCACTAGACAGGGAAACCCACCTGTCCACCTGCAACTATGGATCCAAACAGGTGGAGGAGACAACATTTCAGACTGTCCTTCAGATGTTCACTCTCCTGAAAACACTCTGAACACACACACACAAAGATAAGTTACTGGGGCATCATGTTATCTATGCAAAGAAAAACCTGCAGATAGATGTCCCCTCTGGAGCTGCACTTGTTCACTCAATGGCTCCTCTGTGTGTCTCAGCTGATAGACAGAAGGGCAATGATTTCATACACACACACACACACACACACACACACACACACACACACACACACACACACAGAGGCCGCTTTGTGCAAGGGCTGAAATGTTATCAGCGGCTCCGTGCAGCTCGCAAATAGGGTACACAAAGAACAGATTCATCCAGAGAGAGAAAGAGAGAGACAAAGAGAGAGGGAGACACAGAGAGAGAGAGACAGAGAGAGAGAGACAGACAGAGAAAGAGAGATATCTGTTATCATTTGTCGAGTACAGCGTGCTCTAATTGGCTGAGAGCAGTACGGTGTGTCTGAGGGATGATGATAGTGTTTAACAGTTATTGTTTGAGTGGTTTGTGTTTCCGGCTCCGTGGCGGGGTGTCTGAGGGGTGTGATGGTGTCTAGTGGTGTTTGATGGCGTTTGATGGTGTGAGGTGGTATATAAAGGTGTTTGATAGTGCGTAGTGTGGATTCTCGGTGTTTGTTGGTATGTAGTGGTACGTAGTGGTGTTTGATTATGCGTTGTGGTGTTTAATGGCGTGATTGCGTACAGTAGTGTTCGATGGTGTGTGATGGTGTTTGGCGGTTTTTAATGGCCTGTGATTGTGTTTGCTGGTGTTTAATGGTGTTTCAGGGTTTAAGGTGTCATATGTTTTTGGTGCAGTTTAATGACATGGGTGATGGCGTGGGGTGGCATTTGATGGTGAGCGATGGTGTGAGGTTGTGGCTGATGGTGTGTGACAGCGTGATGTAGTGATGCTTGATGGCTTGTAGTGATGTTTGATGGTGTCTAGTGATGCTTGATGGCTTGTAGTGGTATTTGATGGTGTGTGATTTTGTCTAGCCGATGTTTGATGGTGTGTGATGGTATCTAGCAATGTTTGATGACGTTTGATGGCTTGCAGTAGTTTTTGATGGTGTGTGATGGTGTCTAGTGATGTTTGATGCCGTTTGATGGCTTATAGTGGTGTTTGATGGCTTGTAGTGATGTTTGGTGGTGTTTGATGGCTTGTAGTGGTGTTTGATAGTGTGTGATGGTGTCTAGCCATGTTTGATGGTGTGTGATAGTATTTATTGGTGTTTGATGGTGTGTGATGGTGTCTAGTAATGTTTGATTGTGTGTGATGTTTTTATTGGTGTTTGATGGTGTGTGATGGTGTCTAGTAATGTTTGATGGCATTTGATGGCTTGTAGTGGTGTTTGATGGTGCGTCATGGTGTGTAGCAATGTTTAATGGTATGTGATGTGTTTTTATTGGTGTTTGATGGTGTCTAGAGATGTTTGATTGTGTGTGATGTTTTTATTGGTGTTTGATGGTGTCTAGCCATGTTTGATGGTGTGTGATAGTATTTATTGGTGTTTGATGGTGTCTAGTAGGGGTGGGCGATATAACCAAAATCTTCTATCACGGTAGAAGCAATTTTCTACCTCGATAACGATATATATCA
>JAQQZT010000037.1:4375138-4397289 GCA_030068275.1 Clarias platycephalus | reverse complement strand
CTCTCTCTCTCTCTCACACACACACACACACACACACACACACACACACACACACACACACACACACACACACACCTATTAACAACATTAGGAGTAAATATAGTTAACAGAATTAATAAACACAGGCTTTAATAAAGCACGAGTTTATTAGTGGTTAGAGTTTAACCCTCATCATGAGGTAACCAGGTGACCTCACATAACCACGGCGATTCGAACTGGAGCTGTCGGTTGAAGAAGCATAGCAGTGCTTTACTTTGCTAGCATTAACGCTACCTGATCATGAAGACTGAATAACTGACAGAACTTTCACTTTTCATTCGCCTCAGTCTCTGTATATCTGATGTAGAGGAGGCGGAGTTCAGACGGACAGAGAGTCAGAAAAAGTCTTCAGTCAAAAGGTTTTTGTTTGGGGATGAACTTTTCTTCTCAGCGGCTGTTGTTCCTTGACTAACGTTAGCTAAGCGGGTCAGCTAAAACACTTCAGGATCGTTAGTGAGCACGGCACGGAGCGAGTGTTAAAAGCTGCCGAGAATAAAAAAGGAAATTCTTATCATCATGAAAAGAAATTTTTACACTCGATCAAACGAATGTTAAATTCATCGCGTCTGCTGTTTTGTAATTCGCTTTAACAACCACTTAGCGCTTTCACTGTGCGCAGGGTACGAGAGGACGCGAGTGCACGTAACTAGGGACGAGAATCATCAGGGATCACCCGATACGATATCATGATACGCGGGTTCCGATCTGATTCTCTAAGTATCGTGATTTTTCAGATTTTATGACATTTCTAAACAAACTTAGCAAATATGTATCACAGAATGCGGAGGTGTGAGATTAGATTAGCGCGGAATTATGGAGGAACTGCAACACTTTACCTCATTTTTCTATTTTCGGCTCGTGCTTTTATTGGAAACGAATCAACTTCAGGTTAATAGCAGTACTGCCACGTCACCCCAGCACACAGCAAACCCCCGACACACACACACAGGCTGATTATTTCACTCTAACAGCACAACCGCAACCTTTCATACCACAGAAATTTACTTAGAATATTTCTACATCTCTATTTATCAAAGAGAGACTTTTTACACGGGTATATAGATACGAGTAGTTCTGTGAAACATCAGTGAAGCAATTTCCTGTTCTCACTTCCACTAAAGCAGCGATAAAGAGACGTTCCTGACCGTTCTGTCTTTCTCTTAAATGAGCTACACGACTGATTCGTACCGCGCTCAGGAACGATTTCAGCTCCGCTCCCCCCACTGGTCGGCGTAGCACTCGGCGTACTTTACATACTCAGGAAGTACGCTTGCGTATTTATACTCTCCTATCCAGCAGGGGGCGGTACGCACCTACTTGGTTTGTGAGAACGAGGAAGTTAACTTTAAGCGGAGGAGAATGAAGACGCGCTCTACTTCCGTGCTCAGGTACAACTGGCTTCCAAATCGTGCCCGAGCACACTGTACCGTTCGCATGAGGAGACCTTCTTCAAATCGGACTCGGCACGGTTCCAGAGCGCGGAACGATTGTGTTCTCACTCATCTAAACGAACCAGACTTTGGGGGTCAAGGCTTCTCAGAAATGATGCCCCTGATGAAAAAACGCCCTTAAATACACACACACACAATAAGAAGAAGAAAAAAAAAAAAAAACACACAGATTACCATGTTCAAGTTAAACAAGACAACTCATAAACTCATCTGTGCTGAATTCTTTAATGTGTAACGATACTGGAGGCTCGTGTGTGTCAGGAGAATTCAAAAACACATCACAGACCACATTTTTGGAAAACACTCTCACTCATTCTTGACACCACTTATCCTGTACGGGGTCACAGGAAGCCTGGAGAATCTCCCAGGAGACTCGGGGTGCACCCTGGACAGGGTGCCAAGATTTTTGGAAAACAATGAATGTACAATAATGTGACGAAACAAAATTTGAATCCTGATTAGTGTTCGTGAGATGACACGGCTGCTCGCGGTTCCATCAATCGCTACTGGTTGGCTCATGAGTTCAAGTGCTGTGTGTGTGTGTGTGTGTGTGTATGTGTGTGTGTGTGTGTGTGTGTGTGTGTGTGGTGCGTGCACACGCTTGTGTGAACTGCACAGAGCTGACAGGAAGTCATGCTCAAAAATTCCTCTGGGTGAGGTCATTACAGCCACGTCACAATTTGTCTTTGTGTGTGTGTGTGTGTGTGTGTGTGTGTGTGTGTGTGTGTGTGTGTGTGTGTGTCTGTCCATGCCAACAGACATATCCAAAATCATTATATTAGAGAGTGTGTGTGTGTAGTTGTGTATGTGCATGTGTGTGTACGTCTGTCTGTCTTTGTCCAACAGCACACAGATGCCCAGTGAGGTTTTGGACAAGGCATAGAGAACACACCCTGCTTATTTTAAGACTCTGTGTGTGTGTGTGCGTGTGTGTGTGTGTTCAGACACACACAAACACACACCGATCTTCTATAACTCGGCACTAATTAAAGTCTATTTCCATCCCAAACCCTTTAACTCAAGATCTCCAAACATCAACACGGAAATCTGAAATCTTCCCGTCGTCGTGTCCTGATTACGCTCATGTCCGTGACGACGCTCTGCTTTACTCTGCTGATTTACCTCCCCGTGCTGTCGGAGTACTGATAGTAATAAAGGTAGTACAGTAGTACTGGTAATAATACCGATACAAGTAAGAGCGGCAGTAGTAATAAAAGTAGTTTTAATATGTAAGTGGTTATAGTAACGGTTATATTAGTATACAGTTATAATCTTAGTAACAATAATAAACCTTGTGGTCGTCGTAGTGGTAGTAATTTTAGTAATAATATTAGTAGTAACAAAAACAGAAGTGGTCGGAGTCTACAGAACGAGTCACAGCAAAAGTAGCAGTAGAAGTAAAATTATTATTAGTAGTAGAAGTAATTGTCGTCATAATAAAAGTAGTAATAGTAGCATTGATATGATCGTTAACAGTAGTAGGAATTGTAATAGTAAGTAACGGTCATGATAGTTCGAGTATTAGTATTAGTAGTCTCAGTAACAGTAAGAGGAATAACAATATCCTAGTACCTGTGATTCTAGGAATATAATTATTAATAGTAGGAGAAACTGTAGCAGTAAAAGTAACAGTAACAGTAATAGTAGGAGGTAGAAATTGTAACAGTATAATTATGGTAGTTTTAAAATTACTATCAGTAACAGTAAAAGAATTAATATTATTATTAGTAGTAAATTTAACAGCAGCAGTATAATTAATTATATAATTAATTATAATTATCTTTGCGGTATATTAATAGTAACAGTACCAGTAGTAGTAACAGTAATGTTTTAAGTAGTAACAGTAAAAGTAATAGCAATATTTAGTAATAGTAACAGTAAATATTTAATAATAATAGTAAAAGTACCAGGAATCGTGGTAGTTACAGAAGTTACAGTAGTAGTAGTACTAGTAGTAATAACAGCAGGAGTAAAAGTAGCAGCAGTAAAAGTAAAACTAATATTACTAGTAATATTAACAGCAACATTAATAATAACTAACAGTAGTACTATTAGTAGTAATAGTACCAGGAATAGTTGTAGTGTTACTATCAACAGTACCCAAGGCAAAACTAGTACTAGTAGAAATGACAGTAGTATTAGTAACAGTGATATTAATAGTAACAGTAACAAGAATGGTATTAGGTCTAATGCTGTCCCAGTCCACCCGCTGTGTCCAGGGTGTGTGGTGACGTGAACCTGACATTAACGTGTGTGAACCTTCACACTGGAGTTCAGGCTAATAACACACACTCCTCCTTATCACACTAGCTATCAGTCTACACACACACACACATCAGACAGGCATGCAGAGGTAACACTGAGAGGGATGTGTGGCACCGTCCCCCAACCATTACACATACTGTATGCACACACACATATATGCACACACATATACAAACACACACGCGCACACACACAGGCACCCACAAACACACAGGCACCCACAAACACACCCACACCGAAACCAGAGGCGTGGTCTGTGTTCATGGCCCGTGACATCACTGTGGCACTATAATAATAATTTAAAACCTGAGACGGGAAAAAGAGACACAAAGACGGGAAAAAGGAGAGACAGGAAAGGAGAGAGACAGGCAGGGGGAAAAAAAAGAGATAAAAACTGGGGAAAAAGACAGAGATGGGGAAAAAATAGAGACACAGGCAAGGGAAAGGAGAGACAGAGAAAGGGGGAAGAGACAGAGAGAGAGAGAGAGAAAGAACAGAACGGGGAGACACGGGGAGAAAAAGGAGAAATATACAGAAAAAAAAAAAGACAGACAGAGACAGGAAGTAAATAAGAGAGACAGAGAAGAAGAGAGACTGGCAGAGAAAGAAACAGGGAATAAATGAAAGAGAAACAGAGATGGGAAAAAGAGACACAAAGATGGGAAAAAGGAGAGACAGGAAAGGAGAGAGACAGGGGCAGTGGAAAGGAGAGAGACAGGCAGGGGGAAAAAGAGATAAAAACTGGGGGAAAAGACAGAGATGGGGAAAAAAGAGACAGAGGCAAGGGAAAGGAGAGACAGAGAAAGGGGGAAGAGACAGAGGTAGGGGGAAAAGAGAGACTGGGACAGTAAAAAAGAGAAGAAAAAGGAGAGACAGTGTGAGAGAAGGGGGAGAAATAGATACATTGAGATGAAAATAAGAGACAGACAGGAAAAGAGAGACAGACAGAGGAACAAGAGGGAGTGAGAAAGAGACAAAGAGAAAGACATTCAGTGTTCAGGGACATTCAGTATGTACAGTATATATATCAGTTCACTCGTCTGGGTTCAGCATGTCCTTCTAGCAACAGCTCAGATTGCTGACTTAGTTCTGACTCACACACACACCACACACACACTTGCGTTCCAGCATTTAGCAGACGCCCTGATCCAGTTGCCCCAACTGGACGTACATGAACACACATGTGTGACCTTTGACCCGGTGAGGTTTTACTTTAGGTTAATGTAAGGAGTCTCCAGTGTCAGAGCTCAGTGATGTACACGAGTGTTTTATGGAGGTGACGGAACAGCTGTTTAGTTGCTGCTGTAACACAAGCGCTAACAGGAACTAACACTGTGTGTGTGTGTGTGTGTGTGTGTGTGTGTGTGTGTGTGCGCGCGCGCGTGTGTGTGTGTGTGTGTGTGCATCTACGCAGCTTTGCGACACCTTCACCAAACAGGACAAGTGAGGTGTGAACTGTCCACATATAAACACACAGGATGTGTTAATGCAACACACAAGCTGTTAGAACCGTCTCTGTGTGTCTCCTTCTGTCTCACTTCATATTTATATCTTATTATCTCTCATCTCTCTCTCTCTCTCTCTCCTTCTGTCTCTGTTTTACTTTATATTTATATTTTTCTTTTTATTATTCTCTTTCTCATCTCCATTTCCTTCTGTCTCCCTTTGTCTTTCTGTTTCACTCTATTTTGTATTTTGTCTTTCAATTATTCTCCCTCTCTCTCTTTTTCTCCCAGACTGTCGGTCATGTTCTCTCTCACTCTCCACATTTGTCTCTCATACTGTCATATCATGTCTGTCAAATCAGGAGGCTTTAATTTATTCTCTCTCTCGGATTTTCTCCCTCTGTCTCTCTCTCTGTCTCTCAAGATTCAAGATTCAAAGGTGCTTTATTGGCATGACAAACATTTACATTCGTATGGCCAAAGATTAAAGACACAAGAAAATATGAGGTGTATAGAGTAACAAAAAAAAAAAAAAAACATTATAGAACGAGTAATAATAAATGAATGTCTCTCCCTCCCTCCATCACCCTCAGGGGTGTATCCTGAGCCCCCTGCTGTACTCACTGCACTACAAACTCTCCCTCCATCATTAAGTCTGCTCAAACCCTGAACACAAACACCACCATGGACTAATCCCTCAGTGTGTTCAGACACACACACACACACCCCCTTCATACCTGATATCACACAAAGTCTTACCCTCGTATGTATAAACACTCATTACACATGTCGTGATTTCGACCGCTCCCGCCTCGGCTCGTTGTTGCACCGCCTTCATCTATTTGCACTTACAGTAAACAGTGACATGAGGACATGGACACACTGGACACACAGTGGACACAAGCGTAACTGCTGCTGCCTGCTGTCCGTCTCCACGGTGATACACTGTAATATAGTGTAATATACTGTGTGTACACTTCCTGTTCTTTATGTTCTCTTTAGTACAGACAAATTTAAACATAAATTTAACTTCATTATCTGGCCACTGAACCACTGTGTGTGTGAGTGTGTGAGTGCGTGTGTGAGTGATGAAATTTAAATTTGATCTCTTTCTCTCACTCAGACTTTGACTCTCTGTCCGACTCTCTGGTGGCATGAGAAGGAAACTGAGCAAACACACAGCATGAGATGAAAGGTCTGATAACAGGCAAAACACACACACACTGCTATCTTTATCACTCTCTCTAATTTTGTCTGACTGCCTGTCTGACTCTCTCTCTCTCTCTCACTGTCCGTCTCTCACTCCGTCTCTCACTGTCCGTCTTTCAATCCATCTCTCCCCCAGTCTCCCACTGTCCATATGTCTCTCACTCCGTCTCCCACTGTCCATATGTCTCCCACTCCGTCTCCCACTGTCCATATGTCTCTCACTCCGTCTCTCACTGTCCATATGTCTCTCGCTCTGTCTCTCACTCCGTCTCCCACTGTCCATATGTCTCTCGCTCTGTCTCTCACTCCGTCTCCCACTGTCCATATGTCTCTCGCTCTGTCTCTCACTGTCCATCTCTTTTACTCTGTCTCTCACTGTCCATCTCTTTTACTCTGTCTCTCACTGTCCATCTCTTTTACTCTGTCTCTCACTCAGTCTCTCACTGTCAGTCTCTTTCTCACTGTCCATCTTTCAACTCCGTCTCCCACCGTCCATGTGTCTCTCGCTCCGTCTCCCACCGTCCATATGTCTCTCGCTCCGTCTCCCACCGTCCATATGTCTCTCGCTCCGTCTCCCACCGTCCATATGTCTCTCGCTCCGTGTCCCACCGTCCATATGTCTCTCGCGCCGTCTCCCAACCGTCCATATGTCTCTCGCTCCGTCTCTCACCGTCCATCTCTCTCACTGTCCATATGTCTCTCGCTCTGTCTCTCACTGTCCATCTCTTTCACACCACCTCTCACTATCCATCTGTCTCTAACTGTCTCTCACTCTCCATCTCTCTCACGCTCACTCTCGGTCTCTCTCTCTCTGTCCATCTCACTCACTGTCTCTGTCTGCATTTGGATTTTAATGCTTCACAGGTTTCACTACATGTTGCCATTGTTTACTTCCATCACTCTGTCTGTGTGTGTGTGTGTGTGTGTGTGTGTGTGTTGTCCACTGCTCATTCTTCACTCAAACTCACTTTTAACTTAAATAAACTTGAATCTGTGGTTTAAACCGATCTCCGAGAGAAACCTGATCACCTGACTCTGAACCGTCCACCACCACCCCACCCCCACATCACAGCCACGTCAATATGCGTGTGTGTGAGATAAGAACTCTGCTTTTTTTAAGCACTACAGATGTCGGGCGATTGGCGAATCTGAGAGTGTGTGAAATAATCTGAGTCTGAGGTTAAAGGTCAGTGTGAGAACCTGCAGTAACCCTGTCAGGTAAAGACTTCACATGCGCACAAGCCGCAGTTCAGTTTCAGCTCTGTGACCCTGTAACCAGAGCTATGGTTCAATGACACGGAGAAGAAGAAAAAAATACTACAGCAAAACATGATGATTATTTGTTGTCCATGTTGAAGTGAGATGGCGGCAGGACCGACCACGCCGAAGTTGCAGCGCTACACTCTTACTGATTCCCACCACCTGCTGCACCACACACACACACCGGGCCTCACTGTCTACACACAGCATTCACACACACACAGGTCCAGGAAAAAATAAAAGCAAGATTTATAACCTGAAGAGAAAAACTTAAACATGAGCCGACAAACTATGTTAAATTAGGGCTGAGCGATACGGCAAACATCACCATCATTCTTTTTCCCCCATCTGTCTCACAGGGAGCGAATTTCATGTAAATCCTCCCATCTTTAAAATTATTATTATTTTATTTATATACTAAATATACCTGCGACTTTGTCCATGTGGAGTTTAATCACACACTCGTAAGTGCATTTTTAAAAATGTACAGCGTATCTGCTGAACTTTGAGATGAACTTTTCTCAAGGTCGATTTTTTTATGATACAAGGACATTTTCCATTTAAAATTTAAATTAGCATATCTTCTCTTCCTGTGGGCCGACTGCGATGAAACAAAGCCCATATGTTACCTCAAGCTCGGCCAAAGACGTCTGTGAAAAACGAATAAAAATAAGTTCAGTAGTTTTTACGTGATGTGTGCACAAACAAACACAGACAGACAGAAAATCCAAAAACCGTTGATGAGTTATGTTACTCATCTTACGTCCCACCAAATAATGTTTCCACAAATATCTTCAATGTACGAACACAACAACTTTACAGTTTTATTACATGTGATGGATATGTGTGTACATACAGTTATTTTTAATATCCTCGAGTCCTGTGTCCACCATCGTCTCTACATGTCTCTTCTCTGGCTCACAACAAATCTTGGGCTAGTTTGGGCCAGTAGAGATTTGGGGGGGGAATTCGGTTATGAATGGCAAATCTTTTGTGTGTCAAAATAGATTTTTTCAAAGCTATTACAATTATAATAAAGAAGAACCGGTCGATTAGCAAGTGACCAGAATTGGCTGGTTTTCTGTTGATCGGTCGATCGGTCGATTAAGATTCTTGCGTAACAGAGACGCATTTTTATGGCGTTACATTATGAAAAATCATGCTTGTTAAAAGCCTCCAATCTGCCTATTTCTCCAAACTCTGAGTGAATTAGTCGCGAACCCACTCATTACACACGCTAACATCAGTCTCAAAACACTGCGAGTGCTAATTTGTCAAAAATCGCGTGTGTCAAAAGTTAGTTTGTAGTGTTATGTTTTTTTAAGTGAGAATGTTATAAAGTTAAAGGTTTTAATTTGTAATAAAATCAGGTAAAAATGTAACATTGAATGCGGATATTTTTTTATAAAACTGTGATACTTCACAATCGCAATCACAATTAACTCGGCATCCATGAATCATGATGACATCATAACAGAAGGTGACAGGTGATCTCTATGGGTCATGACGCATTCAACACCCTTCGTTTTTAGGGAAAAAACGTTTGCATACGAAGAAGCCTTTGAAATGTGATGGGCTTAGTCACGATGCTATGATGTAATCAGCCTTCAAATGCGTCCTTTAAATGATGCGGCCCCTGAACCGAGACACACCGGGGGTCTCCCAATGCAATGCTGTTAACCAGCAATTGATTCACCGGATCACCAACCAGAAGAACCAGGTGCTTGGACAGAGGTTCTGCAGAGCGTTCGAGCTGCATCACAACATGTTTATCTCATAAACGCTTCCGTCTGTTGTGTGAAGTCAGTCACGCATTGTGACACGTGACTCCCGTGTTTCAGATCGAATTCAATCGAGGCGGAGATGCCATTCAACAGGGACTTAACCGATAACGTGCACGTAGGACGCGATAAACACACACTCGGTGCGTTTCCTGCCAGACTTCAGGCGAGCTAACAGATTAAATATTAAACTCTGCTTGAAGGGCAGTATTATGTTTATGACCTTTCACGCACATTCAAGGTTGAGTCACAACTCGATTCGAGAGCACAAAAGGAGAGAACAGGGGAAAGGTGGGCCTGCGGAGGCGTCCACAACGTCAGCCTGGTTGTGCTGATGTGGATGATCCACAGCGTTAGAGGGCAAATCCAAGGTGTAGGTTCTTCGAATGGTGAAGGCTAGCGCAGGGAGCGCTTACAAAATCCTGCAGTTATAGAAGTAGTGTTTGGGACTCGGACACAGTCTCAGTGTTTAAGCCTAAAACTGAAAACGTATTTGTTTAGTCGAGCCTTTTGTGAACATTGTGTCCTTGGGTAAAGGTGCAGATCCGGTCGACTTACGGACGTTGAGTGTGTGTTTGGACGCTGTTCTCCACAAACCCTCCTAACCTTTGTTCACTGACAAGTGACTGGTTGCTTTACTTCCTAGGGGTCCCTCATGTCAGAGTTTTCTTTCTGGTCTTCCATTTTTCGTCCTGCTGTCGTAGCCGGAGTCCCCGCTTACACACTGTCTGTTCCAACCACTCAGCAGTAAACTAATCATCTGTCATCATCTGCACCTGGATCTCACTGGTTCATGCCTTCCTTATGTTTGATTTTTTTTTTTTTTTTTTTAATGCTTAAATTGTCACTGTGTGGCTTAACAAACCTAAAGCATTCCTCTGAATCTGGTCATGGACTGAAAATGAGAATCAAGGACTTGAGGCTAAAACGTCCTTTAGGAAGCCTGGAGAACTATTTCTTCAAGACTACATTAAAACCTCCTGGGACCCTGCGTCCTCATATGGAGACATTACTCTGTGGGAAGGAAGTAGCTGCACCTTGTACTTCATTCTGTCCAACTTAGACCTTTTCTTATTATTAGACACTTTATAGCGTCATGTAATGGTAGCAAAAGTGCAATACATTTACTAATACGTTTCCTGTTCAAAGACAAAGCTTGGATTTTATACTCATCATCGGGTCCTACTAATCCTAAATACTGTATATAGGGGGGGAAAAAATCTATTTAAATGCATACAAAATCTAAGGTTTAAAAAAACAAGAAGAAAGTCTGGATCTTTGGAAGGACAAAAATGAAGAAATGGGGGGAGGGTGTCAAGACTTTTGCACAGTACTGTACATCGACCTTTTTCCATCATGTGATTGTGATGAGCGTGTGTTTCTCGCTTGGATTTCGCAGATTTCTTTGTTTTTGTTTAGTGACTTATTTCCTACATCCTACAACAATACTGGAGATTTCAAAACTATAAAATAACACGAGGAACTAAGTAATTATGTAACCAACAACAACAACAACAACAACAGTCGGTCGTTATTTTAAGACACGAAGGTCAGACTTTCCGGAACAGTTATTACAAGAACAGTATTGTGTCGAGAGCATTTGCAAAACCCATCAGGCTCCATGATGAAACTGGCTCTCATGAAGACCTTCCCAGGAAAATCAAGACCAAAACTGACCTCTGAGAAGTTCAGTACAATTCTAGACGAACATAACGAAGTATTCTCTCCTACCTGCCCGCCCACATGGGAATGGTTTAGAGCACGCCACCTATGATATTAAAGAGGAACTGCAACATTTTACCACTGCATACAGGGTCGTGGGAGACCGGAATGGGACCTCAGGAGACTTTGACACCCGCAACATGGTGCCAATATATTGCAGGGCACACACACACACACACTCAAACGAAAGAGACCAAGCACGGGGAGAACATGCGAACTCCATGTACACACACAGACCCCCAGGTGGGAATCGAACCCTCGACCCTGGAGGTGCGAGAGGTGGCAGAGCTATGCTACCATAATGCTTCCATGCCAGCCATCACAAATGCAAACATATCTTAACCAAAACATTTCCCCACCGTCTCTACCACACAGCACGGTGTTATACGGTAGAAGGGAATGATTTATAATCGCACACTCCGGTGTCGCCCAGATGCGTCTGGTTCTTCTCAAGGTTTCTTCCACGTCTCTGGACGTTCCTCCTGGCCACTGGATCACCGCTAAGTCATTACAGCTGGAATTCATACATCCCTGTAAAGCTGCTTTGTGACAAATGTGCTTTGAGAGACGGTAAAAACAACACCGGTCGGACTCTACCGCGAGCAAAGCTAGTTAACCTGCTAGTTAGCGTTAGACAGCTGGCGTGTTATTAACAATCTATTAGAAAAGTTGAAAAGTAGTTTGAGCTGCGTTCTCCTGTAAGGGACGTCACACACTCGGGGTGTTTATTCAGCACCTACTGCGCACATACACACACACTTCATCAAATCTGCAAACACAAACTTCGAGTGCGTTTGCTCGTAGCACTGACTGTTTTCGCAGAGAACTTTGTTCAATGTGTGTGTGTGTGTGTGTGTGTGTGTGTGTGTGTGTGTGTGTGTGTGCCTCGAGGTAGACTGCACAAAATTGAAGTCTAGCAGTTTGGTGTGATACTACACCCCCCATCCCCTCAACAAAGGGTCTGAAATAATTCCTTACACACACCCTACATAGTGGTCCCTACAGAAGTGCACTACATAAGAGTGTAAAACACTGACTTCTACAATCAGTGTACCATACATCTTCTACATTACTCCTACATTAGTAAGAACTCTTCACTCTACAGCCTATGGAGTGCACTCGATCCCTGTACACTACACACTCTAAGCACACTAGAGGAAGTGAGAATGGTTTTGACCCGCTACTTCGTTCTCTTCAGGTCTAAGGGTGGATAAAATATAGTACCTGGTACTCAGTTTCAGCTAAGGGTGTAGGGTGTAGGGTGGACCCTACACCCTACACAGTCTCTAAACACACACTAGAGGAAGTGAGATCGGTATAAATGTTAAAAGGGTCTGAAAGTACCCTTGTCTGAAGTACAATGCTGTGAAAAAGTATTTGCCCCTCTTTGGAGGGTTCTCGAGCACAAATGGCCTGTTTAAGGATCTCAGTCGGATTTAAGTCAGGACTCTGACTAGTCCGCTCCTAAACCGCCATTCAGAGGTAGACTTGCTGGTGGGGGTTTTTTTGGTCATTGTCCCGCTGCATAAACCAAGTGCGCTTAAGACTGATTTGAACTTCGAAATGTAACTTAAATGATTTGGAGAAGTATGAGAAATAAAAAAAAAAGAATGATAATAATAGAAAAATCAGCGCTGTAATCCACTTCATGTCTAAGGGTAAAGTTTCTTTCAGCACATTGCATGAAATTCCCTCATTTTAACCTCACATAGTGTATAATGAAATAAACTCCTACTGGTATGAAACGGGGATTAGACCTCACACCCTACACGGTGCACTACATCCAACAGGAAGTCATTTGGGATTCAGTTAAATAAGCGCATCACGTCCTGAAGTGAAACAATATTTCGGAATGGGTGTCGGAGTGCCACTGACAGAACGTCACATCAGTCCATAATCTGGAAGAAGCTCCGCCCCCTTCTGCTCTATGGTTTAGTACAAAAATAAGTAAGTAAATAAATATATATAATAATAATAATAATTGACGCAGTGGGTAAATCCAGTCATCATCGTGTTGTTTTTACTGATCTATGTGAGTGTGTGTGTGTGTGTGCGAGTGTGTGTGTGTGTGTGTGTGTGTGTGTGTGTGTGTGTGTGTGTGTGAGAGACACATGAGCTACTGTACAATACAGAAGTGTGTGTTTCGATACAGCATGAGAAAATGTGCCTGCAAGCCGCTTCGCTCAACACCGCTGAGAGCAACACATACTAACTCACTTAAGGTATGAAGAACAAACTCTCTGTCTCTCTCCCCCTTTCTCTCTCTCACTCATACACTCACACACACACACACACACACACACGAGTGAGAGAGAGAGAGAGAGAGAGAGAGAACAATCTCTAGTTTCTCTAGTTCCTCAAAACAAGCAGACAGCGAGCAGAAACCCTGACAGCTGCTCTTTAATTTAGCGTGAACCCGTGGTCCTACACTACAGAGTGCGAAAGTTTGTACACCCCGTGTGCTGGATCGAGTGCTGTTTGATAAGCTGATGAATAACGAGTGCGATTAAATCCAATGACGTTACTATCAGGAGTACGTACACAAAGACCAGCCTTCATTTATTCTCCCTAAAAGTATGTGCGCCCTATGTGGCCTCTTCTACACCATATTAAATCCTGTTTAAGTAGGCGATATTTAGGACTTTACCTTGTTGCAGTACAACATCCAGACCTCGTACAGTCTCTCGTTCGATGCCATTCTGCACGTCGGTGTGTGAGGACGATGCCAGCATGCAGGCGCCAAAATATTCAAGCGACGACACGTGCGAGTCAGCAGGGCAGAGTCCGCATGGTCCGGCCCGCTCTCTCACTCTCTCTCTCTCTCTCTAATCGTGTTCTGTGGTAACTGAGTGAAATATTCCACGTGTTAATGGTAAATCCTGTCAGAGCGTCAGGGCCGAGTGTGTGAGGCCGGCGTGTAACCGTCCATGGGGAACGATGACGGCTTGTTACGGGTCCCGGGCGATCTGGGCCGCGTCCATGTTCTCCTTCACCTGAGGAAATAAAACACACACGAGCTGAAAGTCAGGGAACGGCGATAAAAGAACAGTTAATAATCACAAGACGGAAAATTACAGGGTGACGATTTCAGCTAATCATGAGGTTTCGGAGGAAAAACACAGAGTATTGAAAATTTTTGTACCGAGTGAAGTCAGGAAAAATACTGACAGTGTAGCGGGAAATGCACTTTGACCCAGAAGCGGAGATGGAGAGAGAGAGAGAGAGAGAGACGAACAGAAGCTGAACTGAACCGCTCTCACACAACAGCGCATTGTGTGTTTGTGTGAGTGTTTTCAATTCACATCACCTTGGATTTGTTTTAACTGTTCCCGTCTCACACACTCGTGTCATCCGTCCTGAAGATACTCGTAAAGATTTGAATTCACGCTTTTGGTATTGCAGGAAAACCCTAAAGGTGTAGAGACGGGAATGACCTGATATTATAATGATACGTGTGCCGATCCGATTAATATCACGATTCTGTACAGTAATTAAGTAATAAAGTTTTTTAATTCTTTTATTTTTGTAATATTGAGGTCATCAGCAGTCGTGTAAGCATTTCACTTCATATCATACTGTGTATGACTGGCTATGAATAAAAGTTGAATTTGAATATATATCATGATTTTATAAATATCCTGATTTGTTTATTACAATTATTACAAGATCTTAAACCTTTAAAAAAAAAAAAAAAAAAGTGTTCAGCCTCACCACTAAACTGAACATAAACAATTTTATTTTGGGGGATTTTCCCCCAATTTTCTCCCTAATTTAGTCGTGTCCAATTCCTCCCCGTCACTAGGGGGCGCTCCACATTAAGGCTACCACTACCACACAGTCCGGAGGGCCGAAGACTATCACGTGTTTCCTCCGGACCACATGACGCCAGCCGACCGAACTGCTCGCTCACGCACCGTTAGGGGCGGAGTAACACACTCGGAGGACAGCGCTATCCGCTCCTTCCGCTTACGCGAACTCACAGACGCCCCTGATTGGCTGTAGAGCCGTGATTAATGTAGAAGCACGAAGTACCTCTCATCCCTCCCCTCTGAGAGAGCTCGGCCAATCAGCTCTCTCTAGACCTCCGGCTGTGAGAGGTAACAGCATCACCCGGGAACCGAACCAGCAATCTCTGCATGATGGGGCGAACGAACACTTTACCACTGCGCCACTCGGAGGCGCCGAACATAAAGTAATTAAATGTAGTGTGTAATGTAATGTCGTTTCTTATAACATTCGTCTTCTCACGTCAAAATTTCAACAATACAAACTACCTTCAAATACAAGAGTTTAACATTTAACTTCTAAACAAATTTTAAAATAAATAAATAAATAAAAAAGCTACACTTTTACTGTATCTCTGTTGTCATCCTCCATAATTATTATTATTATTTCTAAACACATTTAGCAAATCATTCACTCCTACTACACGGGATGCCAATAGTTTAGAGTGCGCCACCTGTAGGATTTTAAGAAAACTATGTCGTTTTACCGCCTCAAACGCCTCCTAAGTCTTGTGCACACGGGCGCACACACGCGCACACACACACACACACACACACACACACCTTCCATTGTGCTTGTTTTGAGACTGGTTTAGGAGTGAGTAATGAGTGAGATTTGATTTTAATTCACTTTCAATTTCAATTTGGAGAAAAAAAAAGACAGATCCAAAGCTTTTAACGTGTAAACGTTTTGACAGCATCCCGGTGCATCTTTCTTATAAATGTAATAAATCATTTTTTTTAAATCTGATTTTGAAGTCAACATGAATTGACACACAAAAGAATCGTGAATCGTAAACTAATTTATTTTTTCCCCCATCTACACACACACACACACACACACACACACACCAGATTGGTGTAAATGCTTGTTATTAAATAAAGACTGAACACCGAGTGTGAAAATAAAATAACATTTCTAATATCACAGAGGTATAATGCTAGGAGAGTGATATTCACTGCATCCCTCATCTTTACATGATATGAACTCACACTGATTTTAATAAATAATCCCATTTCATGAACTTTTAACTCAATACTCTGTCGAACCCTCAGGAGGAATGTAGTAGAGATGTGAATCGAGACTGATCGGCTCCAATGTAAATATTTGCGCGGTGTTGTTTTCTGTTGTGTTTCGACTCGACAGCTCTAACGTGTTCACGGTCAGATTCGTCTCAAGTGGCGATATTTATTACAGGATTTAAACAATTGAAACTGATCAAAGTTTCTAACATGAACTGAAATGCTGTCTGACTTTCTAACTGTTACTGAATTTATAAATGTCACGTCTCATCCAAAGTAAAAATAAATAAAAATAATCGCACGGCTCTAATACACCGATCATCTGAACCAGACCGACACCAGTGACTCTACAGCTTTCCTAATTATCGAACCCAACCTGTCTGACAAATAATAATATTTATATCGTAATAATAATAATAATAATACTGCGTTACTGAGAAACGACAACCAGAACGTCCAGTTCATCATACCGGCCCCATGACTAATATCTCCCGCAGGTAGGAAACAAAAGACAGATAAATATTCTCTGTGTATTGATGGAGAGGTTTGTAGAAGCTAAAGATTATACGTTCAGTCCATATCACACACACACACACACACACACACACACACACACATTTATAAATCTGTGACGAAACTCAATTGTAAATCATTTACTCGTGATCATTACAGACATCAGGGACGGGAATCTCCAAGGGCCACCTGATACGATATTATCACGATATTATTAATATCGCGACTCTATAGACAGACAGTTACGAGTTCTTAAGGCGAAATTTCCAGTTGGAAATAATGTAAACGCAGATGATCTGTTCCAGCCACCCAAAAATATTACCAATATTACCAATTTCCAACACTAATAATCATATTTCTGCATTTAAAACCATTTAGAAAAGACGTGTAAATGAAGTAAAATGTCAAATAAATAGACATTAATCCTGATTAACCTTCATTTCTGATTCCTCTTGGCACCGGCGGCTTTAAAACCCAAACTGGAAGTGGCTCCCTTCTCTTCCTGATGTCTTCACTAAATCTAGCACAAGATGAAAGAAAAAATAATAATAAATCATCACACAGATCGCGAGCTGTTCAAACCGAGTCTTCGTCACGGTCCGAGCCAGCGTGTCATGTTGCTGCACTGCATTCTGGGACTCCAGCATTAGTGCCCGAACTTCTCCACAGGATTTCTCCATATGTCATTAAACACAACTAAAGAAATGATAGACATGGTCTTTTCCTGGTATTAATTAAGCGCCATGGTAACGGTGCGAGCGACATCCTCATGAGAAATAAGGATCAGAAATCACAAACCTTAAAAACATTTCAAACATGTTTAATGGAAGAGAGGACGAGCTGCACGAGGAAGTGAAGAAGAAGCTTGTTGGCAGCTGAGGACGACAGTTCAGTGTGTGTGTGAAAAAAAAAAAATCTCCCAAATGAAGGATCCTCAAAAGACATCTGGTATTCAAATGGAGTCGGCTTTAATCCTGCTGGCCAAAAAAAAAAAAAAAAGCAAAACTGCTGACGTGATGAATATCGTACAGAGAACTCAGGCTGCTTTGCTCGTCATAAATCAGCAGCTATTTTTTAATGTCAAGTTAAAACGCTCTCACAGTTATAATGCACAGATTTTGTCACGTGTCCACCCGAACTGGACACCGAGTGTGGACATTAGGGAAACATCAGCCACTGCCATAACCACTGGAAAATATGTCTTAAAGGAGAGGAGCGATCTGCTTTTTTTAGTCATGGTTAGACATTCAATTAAGTTTTTTTCTTGTTTTAGTCCTTTTCCCATTTTTTTTATCGACCCGGGCTTAAACAAGCAGATATTCCCCCCTATTATGACCTCATATATACATACACACCAGAGAGCCCCTCCCCCGCCGACTTAATGCTCAACTCCACCCAACTCCTACATATACTTTTCGCATTATTTTTTGTGTGTGTGTGTGGGGAAAATAGTATGAATTCAGCTGGGAAATGCTTTAGATGATCCCAATCAAGGATATTTTACTGTTGACTGTTTCTTCTCCTCCCACAACCCCAACTCATCACCTCATTACCACGGAGTAGTGTAACGGCATGTTGTCGAGTTGTCACTTTGTCGCTCTTGTTTGCACATTTGCACGTGCACTTTATGTTGTCTCCTTTGTATAAAAACGTAGTTAGTTCTCTGTTTAACTTAAAATGCCACTAATGAGTTTCACTAGCGCTTGGACACCAAGTCTGTCTGATTCACGTCTGAAACGCCGGCCTCCCAGGAACTCCTCTAACAACCCAAACATGTGGAAATGGATTGGAGCGAGGTCGGGACTGTACGGGGGATGTGGCGATGACTCCCAGTCCTTCACTGTTCGAATGTTTTACTGAGTCTCATCACTGTACTGTGAGTCTCCCGAAAATGTCCATCGGTTTGGTTTTTAACGCCTTCATTTCACCAGAAACTTCATCACAAGTCCCTGTTTGACTTGAACGCCCCCTCATTATATTTTGATCAGATAAAAGTTTCACTAAGACCTGGTAATCCTGTCAATCCTGTCTGATGCTTAAGCAACACGCGACCAGAAATCTTATCAGACAAAGAACAAGAATTAGGAGAATTTTTCAGACAGACTTGGAAGAAGTTTTTTTTGTGTGTTTTGTTTGAAAGGACTGCTGTGTACAAATATTTTGCACCTAGATGTTTTTTACCGCTTGTCAAGTCTTAACACACACACACACACACACACCACTTGTCTAAAGATTATATAAAGCAGCTCAAATAAAGCAGCTTAATTATTTTTTAAACCCCAAAGTCTATTTCACATGAAGAAAAACCCCATCACTCATCACAAACTATATGAATATCTGAGGTCACTCTAGGTGATGTCATCAAACTGCAAAGTTGGGGTAAAAAATTAAAAAAAAGGAGTTTAACAATTATAGGGTTTAATTTCTGCTGGGAAACATAGTAATGGCTTATTTCTGACCCAACAACACAAAACACACACATACACAAACACACACACAGATTCACACACTACGAGCAATTTGGGAATACCAATTTTGTCTTTGGACTGTGGTAGGAAACCGGAGAACCCAGAGGAGAACGTTCAAACTCCGAGAACCGAGGTGGAAATCGAACCCAGACTGTGGAGGTGCGAGGAGACGGTGCTACGCCGCCGGTATACTCATAACATCTAACTCTTGTGTTTCGGGGCATCAGTGGCTCAGTGATGGATTTCTCACACTGGACCAAAGACCAGATAAAATGGGAGGGTCGCGTCAAGACGGGCATCCAGTAAAACATGCGGCAAGTTGGCGAACAATAAGGTGAAGAAACAAATAAAGTAAAACATAAACTCATAAAAAGCTTTGAGCAACTGAATAAAATTTTATACACACACACACACACACACACACACACACATACACACATACATATATATATGTATTATTTTGACTGACTCTGTAACTCATTACTATATACAATATACATGTGTGTGTGTGTGTGTAAAGATAAGTTATAAAAACATTAAACACATGGGAAAACATGATGAAAACACTGAAAAAAACAAACACAAACCACAAATAAACAAATAAATAAACAAATAAACTCAAAGCACAAATAAATCCAGGGGAACATGACCACAGAGACATTATTACACTTCAGTTCCGGCTTCTTTTAACCCTTTTTTTTTTTTTATCCCATTAACCCTATAATTATTTTACTCTGCCTGTGTGTGTGTGTGTGTGTGTGTGTGTGTGTGTGTGTGTGTGTGTGTGTGTGTGTGTAAACCCTGGACACACACAGACATTAGTTACTGTCTCTGACCCTGTTACAGCCCAAGTGTGTGAGTGTCCTCGGATTAAGACGCCTAGAATATTATTAACTCTCTCACACACACATATACATATACATATATATATATATATATATATATATATATACTGTACATGTACAGTACAGATATATTTATATATATATATCCTGCTCCATGGTAATCAGCTCCCTATCTACATGACAGCTCGTCCCCCTGATCAGACTAGTTAGTTGTGTAGTTGTGGCATTACGGCACTTACCCCAGGTGCCCCAGGTTAACTGCCCCAGCTCCTGGAGGATTATTACTACCCTGCTCTCGGCTCGCGCTCCGCTCGCGCGCACTCCGCACTCCTCGGTAACCTCCTAACTGGGTAACTGCCGGAAAGCGGGGTGAAAACGAAAACACCGCACAAGCCTGTTAGCTCCAGTCTGATTAGCCTCGCCGTCACGGGCTTAAACACAGGGCTTCGGGGGGTGAAAAGTCAAACCCCTACCGCGAATCCAAGGAAGAAGCAGCACACGGGCTTGCGCTTGTTTTTTGATTTTCCGCTTCACTTATTTATTTATTTCTCCCCTGTCCGTTTTGCGACAGCGCTTCACCGCTTTACGACAGCCTCAGGCTCCTTTACGGTGCCGATGTGGAGCTCGAGAGCGTACTAGTCGCGTTGGAAGAGGCGTGGCGTGGGCTGGTGTTCCAATCCGACACAGTGGGGGGGGGGAGTCTGCTAGTTCTAATGTGTCCTATTATTACACTTTATTTATTTATTTCCACATTTATTTCATGCTATACATTATCTTTACACATTTTCTATGATGACTGTTTTATTGTCAAGTTTATTTTTAATTCTTAGAATTTTTCAATGTTAATATTGTATAATAATATAATATATAATACATTATATATACAGTATATAATCGATACAGGCACACACACATATACACATATATATTCATTATTATTTTTATTGTTAAGGTTATTAATGGTATTGTGATTAAAATCAGATTATATATTATATTCCATTCATCCATCTAGGAATCTCTGTAGTCCAACTACAAACTGTGGTCACTGTATTTATTCCCATTTTGTACAACTATGGTAGGACCTCTGGTCAATATTCACATGGCAATTAGCCTAATCTGCATGTCTTTGGATCTGTGGGAGAAAACTGGAGTACCCTGAGGAAACCCACCAAGCATGGGAAGAATATGCACATGCTCTGCCGAGGCGAGAATCGAACCTAGATACTGGAGGTTTGAGGCCTCAGTGCCAAACACTAAGCCACCATGACAATACGTTAATATAATATAATATAATATAATATAATATAATATAATATAATCTATGTTAATCTTGTATATAATTTTGTATATACTGTATTGTATGTATATATAATGTATACACATGTATATTCATTATTATTTTTATTGTTAACGTTATCATTATTATTGTTGTTGTTTTGTATCATCATCATCATCATCATCATCATGCAATCATTTCTGCATTGCACTGTATCCTAATGCATTGCCGTAATGACGTAAGTGAATGATGGATGATTAATACTTTAATATATAGCGCCACCTCTTGGTCAGAAGCTGAAGTTGCTCTATAATAAGGAAAAGCTGTAGTAATACAAGATTACACACATCATCCCTCACTCACTAATTCTCTATACTATATTATCCAGTACAGGGTCGCAGGGTGGCCTGGAGCCTATCCCAGCAGACTTGGGGCACAAGACTGGGTCATTCTCAGGGCACAACCGCACATACAGTACATGCTCATACACAAACACACTGTGGGAATTTTTAAAACATCGATTAGCATTTTCTGCATGGCTTTGGACTGTAGGAGGAAACCAGAGCACCAAGCTCGGGGAGAAAGTGCAAACTCCACACACACGCAGATCCAAAGGTGGGATTCGAACCCTCGACTCTGGAGTTAAGACGCCACTGTGCCACTCAGACAAAAATCAAATAATGTGAATCCTGACCTCTAAATGTAAATGCTTAGGCTTTGTCTCTACTACATGACTTTACTATGATGAAATATTTTTTGAGTTCAAGGTATTCATTACAATAGATAGATAGATAGATAGATAGATAGATAGATAGATAGATAGATAGATAGATAGATAGATAGATAGATA
>JAQQZT010000037.1:4321420-4340162 GCA_030068275.1 Clarias platycephalus | reverse complement strand
GTGTGTGTGTGTGTGTGTGTGTGTGTGTGTGTGTGTGTGTGTGTGTGTGTGTGTGTGTGTGTGTGTGTGCACAAATGTACACACACAATACAGTTAAATGTGGAAATTATTTAATAAAAATGAATTTTTGTGTGTGTGTGTGCACGCTTTAGTTAAATGAGCTGGCCGACAGGAACGCGGAGTGTGTTGGGATGCTGCATGAGTCTCAGAAAGAGGTAAAGGAGCTGCGCAGTAAGAACACACCGTCCACGGGTCTGCGCAGACATCTCTCACACAACGTCTACCCCATGGTGAGACACCTCTCTCACTCTCTCTCACTCTCACTCCCACTCTCTCTCTCTCTCTCTCTCTCACTCTCTCTCTTCCTCTCTCTCCTCTGCACGTCCTCTACTATACACTAAACTTTACTGTTCACTCCAGGTGATGGTATGAGATGTTTCTCTTTCATACTTTATCTTCCACGTACATACCCAGCCTTCTCCTTCACTCCACACAGCATATTTACAACACACTGCCACAAATGAAGCGATTTAAAAATAAATACTTTTTATGAAATATTTTGTTTGTCTCTCTTTTTCAGGAGTGTCTGGCGGCTGAGATTGAAGGCACTATGAGAAGGGAGTTAAGTGTAGAGGAAGAGATCGCTTTTCAGGACCAGAGGTAACACACACACACACACACACACACACACACACACACAAACGTAAGAAAATGAAATAAAATTTCATCATTATACATTTTAGAGATATTTTTGCAAAACAATCTTTTGTCATTCCAAAACATAATGCTAATATACGAGGGTGAGTTATTTTCAACATAATCTCCTTGCTTTTTTTTAAAATACACTTTGTCCATCCGTCAACGAGCTTCTGTATTCCATTATTAAAGGCTGTTTTAGGCTGAGCTGCGAACAGGGAACGCACCGCTGTCTTCACTCCTTCATCAGAAGTGAATATTTGTCCTTGTAGTGCTGCTTTCAGGGAACAAACAGGTGAAAGTCAGATGAAGTGAGATCAGGACTATAGGGAGGAGCTTTAACACCTCAAAATAAGGTTATCGTCATGCGAGATCACGACGCTCTCGGATGTCAGTCCTCCGTGTTTAAGCTGAGGTTTAATCTTCAGCTCTTGAGTAAGTGTCTCACTGGAACGAGCCCTGTTGATTGTTGGACCCTTTTTTCTGATGGTGTTCCAATACTTCTGGCCCTTTCCAGCTGATGGTCGACTTTTGAACTTTTTCCTCAGTCGGCGAATGAGGACGTTTCCGTCCCATACTCTGCCGTTTACTGAATCCATGTCTCGTCATCAGTTGCAGTTCACTGCACGCTGATCTTCGTTCGTGCAAAATGGGGCAAACATTTTTGCTCGCACCACAGTTACAAATGAACACATCACATACAATCCGAAATCACCAAACGCTCTGTATATTATAAACATGTTTTTACAGATTTTGGGCGTTAAATCTTTCATTTTGGTGACTTGAGTCTGGACTGATGGTATCTTCCGTGTCCTTAGACCAGGGGTGTCGGACCGCATCCAAGAAAGTGTCATGTGAGTGCAGGAGGCGTACATTCCAGACAAGCAGCAGCCACGCCCGTTTAATTAGTTGTTCTTGGCTTTCAATAGACTCTCAGGTGTCGCTTCTGCTTGATTGGAATGAAGGCGGCCTGCACTCGCATGACCTCTCCTGAGTGCAGTCTGACACCTCTGCCTTAGACTATAAAATTTGACCTGCTTCACTGCACATTAGTGATGCGCGGGTCGTCTCGTAACCCGCGGGTAACCCGCAGGTCGGGTTGGGGCGGGTCATTAAAAACAAAATTTAAATAAAAAATCCATGTATGTTGCGTGCAATTCCGCTGCCAGTCACAACAAAAACAAAGAAATAAAAGTGAAGATGGAAGATGAGGTGCGGGAGAAATTGAGGTCGGGAATTTACATAATTTAATGGTCGGGGGTGCGGGGCGGGGCGGGTTGTAAAAAATAGATACCGTGGTGCGGGGCGGGCTGGGGCGGGCCAAATAATTTCATAAGGCGGGACCCGCAGGTTGGAAAAATACCCGACCCGCGCATCACTAACGCACATGTATCTACTTATTCATGTAGCTGCGTGTGAACCTCATCCATCGCAAAACCTCCTTGGCTTATCTATGCATCTAGGATTAACCCATGACATTTGACCCCGTGTTGCAGGTCGAGCAATAAGCGCGTGTTTCAGACAGTCAGGTCAGCGAATGAGTCAATAGCGCGGGGAGCAGAATCGACAACGCCTCCTATTCCCGGGTCCGGGCGCTCCAGCGTGGTGATGACATCACAGCCGTTTCACTCCACCACACCCCTCCCAGACATCCAGCACGGCACGGACAAGTGAGTGTGTCAGGTCTTTTTCAGTGTCACCGTTTTTGTGTTTGTTTGTTTTTTTTGCACTGACTAGTGAGTGTGCGGTGTCTCAGCAGTGTCTGCACGGGCCGTCCCGGCTCTCCTGGAGGAAGTGACCTCGTCTCCGCGCTGCGTCGCCTCACTCTGAGGAGGCAGAACTTCCTGTCTGAGCGTCAGTACTTTCAGACCGAGCGGAACAGGAAGCTGTCGGAAGGGGCGGAGTCAGAGTGTGGCGGGAGTGGCTACAGCTCTCCACTGGGAAGCGTCCGCTCGTCCTTCAGCAACCTCTCCGAGTTCTCGTTGTCCTCCGGGTGCTTTAAGACGTTTTTGCCCGAGAAGCTGCAGATCGTAAAGCCCATGGAAGGTGAGTCCTGGGCGAGGGGGGAAGAAACGTCCTAAATAGTGTCCTATTCACTAGACACTAGGGTGGAGCACTACAAAGGGAACATCTTATGGATTTGCATGTTTATTGTCAGTCCAGTGTGGACTTGTCCCAAGTAGAGCACAAAAACACCATCATAAGTGCTTCAGTATAGTTTGACACACACTCGAGTCACTGTGGTTGTGGACGTGTCCCAAACTACATCCTCGACTCCCTATGTAGGGCAGAATATCACCATCACATGCACACAGCCATTTTCAGACACATCATTAACACAAACACTATATAATCACTATATAGGGCACTTCGCCAGCATGTTCTACCATGGGTACGTCCCAAATCACACTGTTCACTTTGACATTTGCGCTTTCCCTCCTTAAGGCTCTTTGACCCTCCACCACTGGCAGCAGCTGGCGAAGCCTCACTTGGCCTCCATTCTCGACCTGCACCCAGGCGTGGTCACTAAGGGCTTTAGGCCCCTCCCCCACGATGCCGTGTATCATCTCAGCGACCTGGAGGAGGACGAGGAGAACCATGGACGAGGAGTGCCATGGTTAGACAAGGGACGAGATGAGAGGAGGACCGGAGAGGAGGGTGAAGACGAAGGGATCATGTTCAACGTGCACTCATCCTCCACTCCCGAGCAAAGGAAAGAGAGGAATGTTTTCACGCCACTTAAAGCCCTGCCTCTTTCACCGCCTCCGAGAGCATCGCCTGCATCACAGGCTGCACCTGTGACCTTCGACACGTTAGTAAAATCAGCAGCGGAGTACATGACGCTTCCGGGGTCACAGCCAAGCCTGAGTGCTGCTGCTACTACTACTACTACTACTACTACTACAGCGCCCTCTATAGGTGAGAGAGTTTGTTACTGGGATATCAGACCAGATCTTTGGGGAATTCTCAAATCTGATTGGACGGATTGTTCTGAGTGATTCTGTTATGTTTTCTCTTCGATAGCAGTAAATCCGGGGAAGTGTCAGAGCTCCACCTTCTCCACCTACACCTTCACCACCTGCCGCATCCTGCACCCCAGTGATGTCACACAGGTCACACCCAGGTGCTGCTCTCTGATTGGCTGATTCCATTCCTGCAGTCTTTAATCTACTGGACTGATTTGTGTGTTTGTGTTGTTGGAATAATAATTTTCTTTCTTTTATCCTTTAATTCCTTCTTTTGTCCTTCTTTTTTTTCCTTATTTATTTCACTCTTTTGTCCTTTCATCGTCTTTCTTTCTAACACCCCTCTTACATCTTTCTGTCTTTGTCACACTTCCTTTTTCTTTTTACTCGTTTTCATTGTTATTCTTCTTTTATTCTTTTATAATTTTTTTTCCTTCTCTTACATCCTTGTTTTCTTCTGTTGTCTCTTTTTTTATTTCTTTTGCCATTTTTTTTCATTTCTTTTGCTTTTTATTGTCTCATTCTTGTTTTCTTTTTATCCTTGTATTCTCATAATTGTTGTTTTGTTTTTCTTTCCCCTCCTCTCTTCCTCACCTCTCCTCAGCTGTGCGTCCACGCCGAGTTCTCTCCGCTCCGTCCCCTCGACTCCGGTCACGCCCTGCAGGCTGAATCTGGGTGACTCGTGCTCTCCACGTCGCATCGCGGCGCCCCCTGCTGGTCTGGCTAAGCTCCTGTTGGAGAAAGGCATCTCCGCACAGAAAGTCCCTGCTCCCTCCAAACTGCCCCAGTCCCTGCGCCTGCTCCCCACTACCCCTCCTAACTCCCCCTGCCCCTCCCCCGTACCCTTCGACGCAACCTCCACACTTTCCGACAACTTCCTGGCGTCGCGGCCAGCCGAGCTCTTCCTGCAGGACGTGTACGGCGTGAAGCCCGACCTCGTCGGGCGTCTGCGCAAGCTCGGATTGGACAAGAACGTCATCGGGACCGACCCGGACGCCGCCCCCCGGTCATCCACCCTGTTACCGACGGGCGGAGGGAGCTTATTGGTGGGTCTGAGGCGGAACCAAAGCCTGCCCGCTATGGTCGGTCAGCGCAGCCCGTCCTACCCCGCTCCGCCCCCTCACCCCACCTCCCTCGCTCTTCCTACGCCACCCTGGGGTAACCTGAAACCACGCCCTACTCATAGACACGCCTCTCTTTCTCAAGCTCCTTCTGTTTTACATGAGCATTAAGAAGGGAAGAGAAATGTATTTCGTGGATGTGGCCTAAGAGACGGTATAAATAAAACACTGACCCGTTTCTTTTTTCTTTTGCTTTCGCTTGCCTTCCTACGAACTAATAACAGATCAAAAGAAGACGTGATGGCTGGTCTTATAATCCGGCCCGTTTTAAAAAGCACAATTATGTAAATAGTTGTAAGTATCACCTGGAACGATTACGTGTCCCGACCTGGGTCAACAAGGGTGGAGCTTAAGGGGCGGAGCTTAAATTTAGTCACGTGTCCTCAATTGTCCATTTATTACAGATTGGAAATAGCACATGATCTTGTAGAATGTGAAACGTTAACTATCTTGCTAGCGATAGTTAGCGAAGAGTTTTAGTATTTCCTGCGGTGTTGTCTTGGTGAACCCTGGCTACATGACTAGCTACATATTATGGTATAGGAGACGGTTATGTCTCTCAGCTAATATTAAAACAGTTCTGTACTCACCTAGCTGCCTACTGTAGATTAGCAAATTAGACTCGAGCACGAAATGAAAACCCACCCGGGTTGACTCAGGAACGACGACGTCCAGGATCATCACATATGACTGTTTTTTTGGCGTCCACCGTTCACTCTGTCCAGCGTCTCAGCCTTTAACCTCTGTCGTATTCACACTTGTCTGGTGATCGTCGAGGCTCTGCAGGTCCTGTAAGGTGACAGAATGTCTAGCAGGGATTCGGCACGTAGGGTGAAGTGATTTTTAAAGAAAGTGTGTTCTGGAACGGGAAGATATTTATACTTGCACGTGGATTTATTCGAGCGTAGAGGGTTTGTAGTAAGTCGAACAGAAAGCAAGATGAATGTGGGTTATGAAAGTGATGAAAGATGTGATTCGAAAGTAGAATAAGAGAAAATAGGAATTAATGAAATGATGATCTTGCAGAGCCTCAGGAAGGGAAACAAAAATTCCTGGTCAACACTAAGTATTAGCTTTCTTCACTCCAGTCGTATCACTGCATCTACAACTCCTTACTCAGCATGCATGATCTTTATAGTTATATCTCCTAAAGTGCATTTAACAGCAGGTTTCATGATACTTAATCTATTATCTATTATCTATTATTTAAAGGTGCGTTAGGTAAGAGAGTCCTTTAAAAAAAAAAAAAAAAAAGATTGTACAAGTGCAGGATAATAAAGTTTATTGAACCTTTTAAAACCACTGTATTTTTCGGGACTTCTTTGTCTTCAGGGAGCAAAAGGAGAAATGGGAACATGTTCGTCTTACAGATTTAATTTGTGTCATTTATTCTAAAGGGAATGTCCACAAGTTTGCATCACACTTACACACTTAGACACACACACATCGTAGAGCAGTAGTTTACTTGTCAGCCTGGAGAATGCACGTCTTTGTGTGTGTGACGGTTTCGTCCAGACACACAGGCGACTTGCCTCTTAATGTCAATATGTGTGAATGTGTGTGTGTGTGTGGTGCCCTTTGATGGATCGCCATCCCATCCATGATGTAATCCAGCCAGAGTCACACCACGACCCTGACCACGCCCTTCATTAGTCCTACTTCAGTACAGTGTGTTCAGCAACACAAACACACACACGTATCGATCCGTATCAGTACCAGCCAGTGCTGATGATGTTATCGGTCATCACCGTGTGACCTTCCACCATCTCCACTCTCCCTCTTTTTTTCCTTCAATTAAAGCACTTTTTTTTTTCTTGGTTGTTTTGTTTAATTTTAACCCACTAGCATGATGATATTTATTCCTAAATGACCGCACCGTATCTTTAAGCAGGAGAGTGTAACCGTAAGCTAGAGGCATGAAGGAATTTTATTAAGCACTTTTATTTAGCAGCAGAATTTCATTATATTGTATGTCTGTGTTTGTGCGTGTGTGTGTATATCCTGCGTATGCGGGGTTTGTTTTTTAATTTTGCTGAGTTTAAGAATGGATCCACTTTTAAAACCTTTTCGTGTCCTGGTCCAAACCAAAAAAAGAACAGAATTTGAGCTGCATTTTTGCTGACTCGGCGTCATTAACTGTTGTTACAAGTGTTTTGTTTGTTTTGTAAACAGAATTTCTATCATTGTGATTTACGAAGTCTTGCTTGCCAAGTTGTGCCATTTATTAACAGCCATTGGATAATGCACTGCAATGGGGCAGGGCTTGTAATATCACCAAGACATTGGCTTTAGATATTTATTTAATTGTTAATTATTAACTGAAATAAATGTTGGAATGAATTTATCGCCATGTGATTATACCTTCTGTACAGGATTTACACAATGTTGGAATGTTCCAAAGAAATGCACAACTCGTGATTTCAGTTCTCTCGCCTCCATAATCAGCAGTTTGGACCAGTATATATATAAAATGAACTGATGGAAAAGTTAAATACAATTTGTACTGAATTTAGTTCAGCACTGGAGCTCCAAGGCATACGTTCGTATATACTTACTAAAATGTCATTAATATAATCATGGTTAACAATTCGTACAGATAGCCTACAGTTTAAAGAAATATTATGTTTCTGCTTTCAAACTTTAACACATTGTAATTCTTCTTGTCCAAAATGGCCACCCAGGTACTTTGTTCTCGTTCTCAGGTTACAGCGAGTCCCACTGTGTCCTGATGACGCGTTTCTGGACAATATTTAGCAAATGAAAGATCAGCGTTGTCGCTTCAGTACAGAACTAAATCATGTTGTGATGGAAGCGATGGAGTCGATGTATTCATAAGCACAGAGATATGACTGTTTCCCTGTCTAACCTTGAGCTGTGCTGTTTTGTTGCCTTTGTTTTTTTAATAAAGCAATGAAAAATATATATTTTTTGCCCTTGTCCTTTTTTATTTAACCTAATTTTAGTTAAAATATAAGAAAACATGCTTTTTTCTTCTTTTCAATGTTTCTACTGTCCTTCCTAATGTGACCTCATATAAGAGCAAACCCCTCCTGACGCAACCCGCCCATTTGCTCTGGGCTTGAGATCAGCACTGACCGCATCCAGTGGCTGGTGTTTGGGCATTATGTGGGAATTGAACCCAGGTCTTCCACATGGGAGGCAAGAAACCTACCACTGAGCCTCCAATGCCCATTAAAGAACCCATAGTTAATTAATTTCAGTTTAATTTGGTCATGAAAATAATTAAATTTAATGAAAGTTTTTGAGCGGCACGATGATGTAGTGGTTAGAAACAGTTTTTTTGCACCTCCTGGGTCTGGGTTTAATTCCCGGCCAGTTTTGAGTCCCGTCTCTGTGTGCATGAGTTTGCATGTTCTCCCTGTGCTTGGTGGGTTTCCTCCGCATACTCTGGTTTTACCGTCAGGAAATTATTTCCAGGCTCCCTCACGGTCCGTACTGTTTAATCCTGTATACGGGGTCGCGGGGGTACACGCTGGACACTGTGCCAATCCATCGCAGGGCACACACACACATACACACTCACACACATACACACTCACTCACATACACACTCACACACACACATACACACACACACACACACACACACACATAAACACTCACATACATTCACACACACACATACACTCACACACATACACACTCACACACATACACACTCACACACATACACACTCACTCACATACACACTCACACACTCACACACACACATACACGCACACACACACACACACACACACACATAAACACTCACATACATTCACACACACACATACACTCACACACATACACACTCACACATACACTCACACACACATACACACACACAATGAGAAGGTACAGTAAAGTAAAAATCCTTGTGTATAGTTTTCATTAGATATTTTAGATGGTTACAGGTTAATTCGAACACTGCGCCTTTAAGAACATCTGACCAGGATGACTCGCTTTGAGTAAACCAATATGGCCGACAGACTCCGCCCACTGACTTCACGCACGTTTAGGCGGAAATGACCTGACGTCACTTTTGGGTATTTAAAAACCTCCATGATACCGCTTATGATCTGTGCATTAAAAAAACACAGTTAGAGCTTTAATAACTAAAAATATAGACTGAGTTTAAACCTGACATGGTTAACTACAGCCTGCTCTAAACTCCTGCTGTAAGGTAAGATAAACTCAAGCTGTATACATGAGATAACAGTTGAATGAGTGTTAACATGCATGCGCATGCGCACACTGCTGCTTAATCCAGCAACCGTTTTCCCAGTTCTGGCCAGTAAAAGTGTACAGGGGAAAGTTTTTTTTTTTTTTTTAATTTTAGATAAATAAATAAATCTGGACTTCTTGGTTTGGGAAATACTTTGAAACGTGTATTAGTCGATATATATTATTAATCATGTTTTAAATAAATTTAAAAAAGAATCATCAGAGAAAAAATGTCAGAGAACTCTTGTAGAAGATGTGAAGCTTTCTGATGTCTGGTTGGATCTAGTGGGGTACATGGGTTACTACAGCTGTGACCAAGTTTTGAGAGAGACAAGTGTTTTTAGATCTTTTTGTCAAATGTTACTACGGTATACTAAAGTATAATTACAAGCACTTCACAAATCCTAATAGAAGTATATGAACATGTACAGAACTTGGTCATGGCTCTTTTGTAAGCCATAATCATCAAAATTAAAAGAAATAAACACTTAAATATATCAGTCTGTGTGTAATAAGTCTATATAAGTTTTACTTCTTGAATTCAATTTATGAAATAACTCAACTTTATTTCCTCCAGGATTGTGTTACAGCTCTAAGCAAACGTGGCGAATATTACCTTCTACTATACAGGATGCTGTTCTGTGTGAATCGTTTAGAGCACCACCTGTAGGACCATGGAGGAACTGCAAGATTGTACCATTTCAAATGCAAGCATATCAATTTAAAATTAATTTAAAAAAATTTGGAGTCAGTTTGGCGATGCATGAATCAATGCAAAAGAATCATGACACATAACTGAATCCCCCCCACCTCTGTGGTACAGGATATAACACTTGAAGAACAGAAATGTTCGCTTTCTGTTGCATTGACTCAACTTTCTTTACTTTTCCTATGAATGTTATTTCATGTGTAATGCATACCCAACTAACATTTTTATCTTTTTCTGGTCTAGGAAGGAATACCTAATTGCCAGTCTCCTCCTGTTTATAATTCTGCAAAAACACCAAGAAATCCCAGTATAAGGAAATCATAAAAGATTAAACAAGAGAATTCAGTCCCTGAGTTCAGAATCTCCAGCGGTTAGACGACTACAGAACTCGCAGAGAAAGGGAAAAAAATGAGTTTTACTAAGGAGAATAATCTCCAAACGCAGCCAGAAGAGAAGCCGTATCGCTGTACAGAGTGCGGAAAGAGTTTTAGCGTGAAAGGAAATTTCATTGAGCACCAGCGGATTCACACGGGTGAGAGGCCTTACCGCTGTACAGAGTGCGGAAAGAGTTTTTCTCAAAGTGGAAATTTAGTGACACACCAGCGCACCCACACTGGAGAGAAGCCTTTTTCCTGCTCACTATGTGGAAAGCGTTTTACTAAAAGAGAATCTTTAGTGGCACACCAGCGGATTCACACTGGAGAGAGGCCTTATTCCTGCACCGAATGCGGAAAGAGTTTTAAACAAGCGGTTACTCTCCAAAGACATCAGCGCGTTCATTCAGGAGAGAAGCCGTATCTCTGCTCGGAGTGCGGGAAGAGATTCAGTGTCAGAGAAAATTTTGTTAAACACCAGCGGATTCACACGGGAGCGAAACCTTATTACTGCACAGAGTGCGGAAAGAGTTTTTCTCAGAGTGGGAATTTAGTGAAACACCAGCGGATTCACACCGGAGATAAGCCTTATTACTGCGTGGAGTGCGGAATGAGTTTTATTCGAGGCGATCATCTTACAGCACATCAGCGCATTCATTCAGGAGAGAGGCCGTATCACTGCTCAGAATGCGGGAAGAGTTTTAATGAGAGAGGAACTTTGGTGAGACACCAGCGGATTCACACGGGAGAGAAGCCGCATCACTGCACAACGTGCGGAATGAGTTTTAAACGACGGAGTCAACTCCAGACACACGAGCACACTCACACAGGAGAGAAGCCGTATCACTGCTCGGAGTGCGGGAAGAGTTATACATCCAAAGAATCTTTAAAAGTACACCAGCGGATTCACACTGGAGAGAAGCCGTATCACTGCTCAGAATGCGGGAAGAGTTTCACACAGATGATTCTTGTCCAAAGGCATCATTGCGTTCGTTCTTTAGAGAAGGCGTAGCTTTGCTCACCACCATTTAGAAATAAATTTAAACAAAATATTTTTAAAAAGTCTTATTGTCGTACAATTCCCTTCATCTCTGTTCAGTTGCTAACGTATTAGTAATGTTAAAACATCTCAATTTCTTTGCAAAATGGTCTTGTTTAAACTGATAGATGCAAAAGTTCATGTTTTGCAGATTCCAAAAAACTAAAAAAAAAAAAAATTAATTAATTAAAATTTTTATTGATGAAATTACCAATATACCATGCTTCGTTGTAAAAAAACAAATTCAGAATAATTAATACAAAACAGTCTGCATGTTTGTCTGTATTATAGTTATAAACGTCACACATTTTCCTTATCTGATATCTTACCACATTAACAGTCATTAATGGATTAATCATCAGTAATTATCTTAGTGTAGTTTTACTGTATGTAATGTGGTGTCCAGTTCATGTGTGAAAATGATTCCTCATGCTCCCAGAATCACTCTTTCACAATCTGAGTCCTGGAATATTGCCATGCCATCAGAGAAGAAAAACTCCATAGATGTGATGACCTGCTCATTCAGTACATTCAGGTCGACTTTATTTCATTGCCACATGACGATGATGAGTCTAGACCTGAGCAATTGAAGCAAATGCCGATCACAACACTGTCTCCAGAGACTTGTACAGGGAGCACTATGCTTAATCGCACTAACAAGTGGTTTTCTTATGGGGACACAGCTGTTTAGTCCCAATCCAGTGAATTCTCATCACAATGAGTGTGTATGTATGGAAATGTTCTCACTTTCACTGTTAAGCATAGCTCTGATTTCCATGTTTTACCATGCAACTTCACCAAGCGTTTAAGTGATCTCCGTTTGTGTGATTTTTTTTTTTCCCCTAACCATATTTTTACGACAATGTTCAGCACTATCCTTCCAGGTTTTAATAATGTATTAAAGGGTTCTTAACCTTGTTCCAGTCATTTTAGATGTCCTTAGTTGTTTTCTCTGCTTGATGCTTTTGCTTGAAAACCTCACTCACATCTGTGCATGAAATTTGCCATGTGACTATGTCTAGCTGATATGTCTTGGTATGAAAATTAAGGAAGTCGTTTTAATTGTGTATTTTGTCTTTAGCGATAAGACATGACCTGTATAGACAGTGCTAGCAGAGAGAGGGCCAGCAGAGTGATTGCAACACAAGCAGACTTTGCCAGATCGTTTGAAGTTGTCAGAAATACCATTTCTAGGTTATTGAAGAGATTCTGAATAACTGCTAACGAATAGGTATAGTTATATCGGGTATCATTTGAATACAAGCAGTTATGTTATTTTTGATCAGACAACCCTACCTAAGTTAATACCATTCTGTTATATACACCTGGCGGTGGTGTTGGTGTCATGGCTGATCGGTGTATAGCTGTGTTGTGAAAAGACTTCCTATTCACATAATCTCCTCTATGTAGCGAAGACTCTGTGATAGGATCTGTGATGGAAGCTCGGGGCCTAGAGAGAGCTGATTGGCCGAGCTCTCTCAGAGGGGTGGGACGGGAGGCACTTAGCGTTCTCACATCAATCACGGCTCTACAGCCAATCATTGGTGTCTATGAGCTCACGCAAGCGGAAGGAGCAGATATCACTGTCCTTCGAGTGTGTAATGTCTCTTCCAACATTGCATGACCGAGCAGTTAAAAAAAAAATAATTAGATGCGGTCAGCAGGTGTCACGTGGTTCTTCAGCCCTCACTGACCTATAGTAGTAGCCTTGGGAAAAAAATTAAGAAATAAAAAAATCTAAACACACACACACACACACACACACAAGAGATAACAATTATCTGCCCTCTCGCTGTAGAATTTTTTTAATGAACTTTTAGAAAAGACAAATACATAACTTTCTGAATTTTCAATACATTTTGTCCATCTTTACACCCCCTACACCCTCAGGTCACACACTGCTCTTCTTTCATATCACGTTCGGCCCGGCACAGCAGTGATTCGGGAGACAGTAGCCTTGAACGGAAGTTTAAAAATAACTGGATAATTTTTACTCACCACTCTACTATGAATAAATAAACTATTGCAATAAATAAAATATATCAGATTAATTATTGTAATTCATGTTCTTGTCTGACACTTTATTCAGGGTTCAGCTAAACAGGAGGAGAAACTCAGGGTAAGTTTAAGTAAATCTGCCTGTGAGCAGGTTAGCTTCTCAGACTGTGTTTCCATAGTAACTAACTGAGAGCTGACCTGTTTGGTGTGATGTTTGTATTTTCATGGCAGATTCCGGTCTGACTAAGTGTTTTTTCTCAAAGGGTTTGTACACCCCCTTAAACTACCCGTACACCTCTTCTTTGGATCCATTATTCTTGCTGATTTTTATTATCAGAGTAATTTATGAGTTTTGTGTAAAATGTTTTGTTAATTACAAAAAAAAAAAAAACCCAGTAGGAATCTTTGTACACAGGTGTAAAACAATAGTGGACAGTAGAGGGCAGTAATGCAGGTGAAACGTCGAAGAAGAAGAAGAAGAAGAAGAAGAGATCCGGCTGAATAAATCCGTTCATGTGAATATAATTGCAGGAGCCGACATGACGTATTTTCCTTGAAGCCCAGCGGCCATATTGGTATACTTAAAACATGACGTGAAATTACCGTCTTTACACACATTTACTTTTAGAACCATGTAGGCTAAAATTATATATATATTTGGAAATAGTTAATTTTTTCTGTGTGAATATTTCAGTGTAAACAGCCTGATAAAATTATTTCAAGGCTGTTTTCAAAAATATACACATATACAAATTGCGTAATTGTAAAACAAAAAAGGTTAACATATTTCTACGAATATAACTTGCTATACAGATTTAAGATTACAGTAAAGGTTTATTCTAGCAAAAATGAACATTACATTATTTATATTATTTGTAAGCTGCAGCTTTAAGAACCAATATGGCCGACAGGCTCCGCCTCCTGACGTCACCTCCTGGTTTTTAAATCTCCATGATTCTGCTTATCATCTGCACATAAAAACACAGATAGATCTCAATGAGATAAACATAGTGGTTATACATCTGAGATGGTTAAAAACTTTCTTTAAGGTAAGGTGAACTAATGATGTGTAAATGAGCTGTTAGGATAAGAGCTAATGATTGAAATGCAGCTTTTGTGATTTTAAATCATATGCATGCAAACTCAGGTGTATGTAAACAGCACTGATGTGGCATCAGTCCTCAGTCCACTAAATGCAGTGAGTTTTCTGTGTACAGTCTGCAACTGATTATTGTTAATATGAATGTGAGCAGCAGTGGTGTCCTACATCCCTTCCTGGTGTTGCTCATATTTTGTGAGCTGAATAAATAAGTTGCTCATGTCATCATTCAGTGATGGAGCGATTCATGAAAGGATCAGGATCCTAATACAGTGACTGTACACCAGTGTACACATGCTACTTATTCCTGCAACCATTTTTCCCAGAACAAGTTGTACTTAAAACAGCTCCCTTTTAAAAAAATAAAGGACCAGGTGTGAACTTCTTAACTTTTGGGACTACACACAGTTTTTTGTACTACACTTACAAATGATGTAAAGATTATTACATCATAAATGGTTGAATACAAAAGTACTAGCAAAGGAGGTAGAAGGTAAGTTTTTACTGAGGATGACTGTGGAGTCTCCGGAGTGTTAGAGAGACAAAAAAACCTCAGAATGCTGCAGGCTGGGTAAAACAGTGTGTGTGTGTGCGCGCGCTCGTATACAAAAGATTTGTGTGTTTGTATGTGAGTATCGTAACAAGGACATTAAGGGGATCCCAGCATCTCACGCATACAAATTCGACAAAACGCGTAATGAATTTTGATCGCTCAAAAGAATACAATCAAACTGCTGCTCCATAATGTGAATCAAGTTTGAAATGTATTTTCTTTCAGGGCAAGAGTCAGTTTAGGATGTGGCAGATTTTTGGTGCACAGCATAGCAATTTTTTTTTGTATTGCCATTCATGGCACTGACATCTAAACAGCAATATACATTCATTCTCAGGTTTGATTGACTTCCTTGTCTGATTTATTTGATTGGCTTCCATATCTTATTCAATCCATGCCTGATGCTGCACCATGTATAGTTCTTGAAACCACTGTTTCCAGCAGACTCGAACACGGTTCCAGAGTGTATAACAGCCTTCTCATGAAAAAGGCATTTGTGAGCCTTCTAAGTGATGCTGGCTGTGTTTGTTGGCCATGTGAGTTTGCTAGAGATGTGCAGACCCAAGTATTTATACATGGTCACCACCTCCACAGCTTCTCCTCTTACAAAAAGAAAAGAAGATTTATGACCTCCCCCTTGTAAATCCACTAATATCTCTTTATTTTCCCCCACATTGATGTACAGATTATTTGCATTACACCAGTCCACCAGCTCTTTCACCTCCTGCCTGTATATTAACTCGTCATTACAGGAGGGGGCTTAGGACACATCCTTGTGGGGAGCTGTGTGGGAAGTCAATGATGAGAATGATACTGGTGGATAAACACCATGGATCTTAACAGACTTTTGCCTGTTCATCAAGAAGTCCAATACGCAGTTACAGAGAGATGACTTAAACCCCAGCAACAGCAAATTGTTGACTAGTGTTTGTGGAATAATGGTGTTAAATGCAGAACTAAAGTCCAGAAAGATCAGCCTGGCATATGAATCCCTGCCCTCCAGGTGAGTAAGAGCAGAGCAGATGACTGCTGACACTGCATCAAACACTACCCGATTCGTCCTGTAGGCATATTGTTGTGGGTCTACAGTAATTTTTTAATTGTGTCCGTTATGTGGGCCAAAACAAGCTGTTCAAGGCACTTTGAAGCTATGTTTTTAGGCACTGTGGACTTTATAAAACAAGCAGGCAGCTTAGCTTGGGACAGAGAGGTGTTAAAAATATGTCAGCACCTCAGTGAGTTTCTGAGCACCTTATCTTAGAACATGTCCTGAGATGTTTTCTGGGCCTGCTATTTACAAGGATTAATCCTCTGCAGCGTTCTCCTCACATCCACTGAAGATGCTGCCCTAAGGGGCAACACATTCAATGAAGGTTTGAACCTACAGTATTTGTATGGGGACAATTGGATGGCTTTAAGTGAGCACAGAAGGCATTCAGAGCGTCAGGAAGTGATGGATCCAAAGGACATTCAACCTCCCTTCTTTTGTATTCAGAGAAAAGGTGGGGATGTGACACTGCTGTGTAAGCTTTCCATTTGTTTGTGTAAACATGTAACGTGGTGTAATCTCTGGTTGCTATATAGACATACTGATGAAAACGTGGCAAAATATCCATCAGCTTTGCCTGGTTAAAAGATCCCTAATATGCTAACTTTTGCAGTCAGGTGGAGGGGTGTTGTATGTTAACAGCAACCATGTATATAACAGTAAACTCTTGGGGCAAGTAGAACAGACAGTATTTTAGTGACGCATGTTCCTCAGACTCCTTACCGGACTACAATTTGTGCACCAGCGTTTGTTGATATAAATGCAGAATCATTCTCCATGAGTTTTTCCTGACAGGTGATTGCAGTCAGCTCGGGAGAGGAGTAGCCCCTCGATCGGGTAAGCTAAGTCCGGAATATTGATGTTAAACTATGTCCCTGTCAGAAAGAATGCACAATAGTTCTGCATTTCTCTGTAGCGGTTCAGTTGGCACCACATTTCTTGTCTAATGATTGCATGTTGGCAAGGTAAAGTATCAGAAGAGCGGGTCCGTTTCTAGCCTTTAGCCTAATTAGCAAGGCAGCCCATTTACCTCTTTTCTGAGGTATCCTTAGTCTCCCCAACATTGATTTTAATTCCAGTTTTATCTCAGTGCTGTGGTTAGCAAGTAAAAATAATATAGCCGAATTATACCTCACAACAGTTTGCTCTAAGAAGCTTCTGCCCTGCTGTGCGCTGCCATGACTGTCGATCAGTAGGCCTAAACAATGAGCAACCCCTGCCCCCTGTGTATAACTGAAAGGGTTAGGATTTCCTCCCTAATTTAGTCGTGTCCAATTCCTCCACGTCACTAGGGGCGCTCCCACATTAAGCTACTACTACCATTCAGTCTGGAGAGCCGAAGACTATCATGTGTTTCCTCCGAACACTCGGAGGACGGCGCTATCTGCTCCTTGCTCTTATATGATCTCACAGACGCCCCTGATTGGCTGTAGAGCCGGCTGTGTTTATATGAACACAGTAATTTTTGGTGAGCAGTTTACACCTGAGCCCTGTTAAAATGAAAAGAGTGCGGTTAACGATCCCACAGAAAAGCAAATTGCTAAAGCAAGTTAATACTGGCTACAACATAAAGGTATCAGAACACCCAGTTCATTACATCCTGCTGTGTATAGGGCTTAGCAGGGAAGGGGTTCAAGGTTGTTGATCAAGCTTTCATAGAGTACCCCGGACAAATCAGTCCAATCCATGAAAGCCCGACCTCTCAACCCATGGCACTCCCAAAAATCTGTCGCTAACGTTCAAGTGCGAGACACCAAAGCACACCCCCAGGGGATGCCCAATAGTACAAGGCAAACCAAACCTGCAGAATACTGGGCTTAAGGTTTTGTAATGTTATGACTGATCAGTGTATAAAACAATTCATATCTGTCATGCATGGGGCAGTCTGCAACTTGCATTTATTGCAAACGCATGAGTTTGGTATTTTGGTGCAGAAAATATTGAAATTCTCATATCTTGTTCTAAATTCCTGCATTTAGCTGCAGAATGTAACAATTTGCCTTTTTCGCTGCCTAGTTGGGATTGTCTAAATTTCATGGCCACGTACATACACGTACATGTACTACCATGGGTAAAAGTAGGCCCGTACAGTCTGGTACACAGTTTTTTTGCTACACTAAAAGTCTCAGTGGCAGTATGCAGCCTGTCAAACCCCACATTCAATCCAGTCACAGAAGCACTTTTGGCAAGAAACCACATCTGGTTATATCATCTGTAGCGGATTGACAACAAAACACAAAGGATTCTTTATTTACAAATGCTCAATGAACAGATTTATTTATTGAGATTTATTGCAATTTGGAGCTTTAGTGTGATAGTGCAGGCACCTAAACTTGGGGTGCAGGCCTACGGGGCCTAGCTCGGTGCAAGAGTCCTCAGAGTCGCAGTGAGGCAAGCCAAGTAGGTGAGGTGCAGAGGTGAGAAGAATGGTTGGTTATTAATGTGAAGTGCCGCCCTTCTAGATAATACCTCAGCTCCTCTATTGCCCACTTCTCTCTATAGTGGCATATTTTTGTTCAGTGGGTGTGAGTTTTCTACTCAGAGATGGGATGAGGTACTTTACCATTGAACAGATGAGACAACACCACCCCGAGCCCAGTCTAGGAGGTGTCCGGAGCTACTAGGAACGGGCGATCAAAGTCATTGTTCCGGAGGATCGGGGAACTGCTGAGATGGCCTGGGCAGTCCTGGGTCCTCTCGTTCGGTTTACATGGTGCCCCAGCTACATTTCAACAATCTGCGCCATCATCGCCCTACGCTGCTGCATGTTTAGATGATAATGCAATTTGGTTTAGGCAGTCCCGCTAAGCTCTGATTGCAATGTGTGGATCATAAGTCAGTCAGTCATCTTCTATACCGCTTTATCCTTGTATTCAGGGTCGCGGGGACCTGGAGCCTATCCCAGGAAACT
>JAQQZT010000037.1:4253521-4263691 GCA_030068275.1 Clarias platycephalus | reverse complement strand
TATATATATTTATTTATTTATTTATTTATTTAAAAAAAAAAAATTATTTAATGGCTTCGTGGTCCGGATGAAGCCATTGGACCGGAGTCCGCTAGTTGGCGACCCATGATTTAGGGAGAGGGCCGATGATATCCACAGCAATTTGCTTGAATAACACACTGATTATTGGCAGAAGAATCAGTGCGGTGTGGGCAGGCTTAATTACTGCTGTCTTCTGTGTTGGCAGAATTTTTTTTTTCTTCTGATTTTTCCCTGGCCAGTAAAGCGATCTCAGATTTTCTCTATTGTGTTATTGGCTGCTAGGTGTCCCCCAATGGCGTTGACTGAGCAAGATGCTTGACAGTGTCGACTTTCACATGTGGCACTACATGGAGATTGCATGGCTCAGCTCGCCTCAGCGTGAGATAGTAGAGCAGAATAATGCTCCACTCCTCTCGGGCATGTGGCGTGAGATTAGTCAATAGGTGCTGTGCGTCTCTTTGTGGGTCAGGAAAGCTCATTCCAGGTAAAGTCCTCATAGTCATGGCGTGAGCAGGAGGGACGCACGAGGGTGTGTGGCAAGCAGCTTTCCTCTTGGCCAGTTAGGACCCAAGCTTGTGGAGTCTGTCAAGACAAAAGACGTGCATAAATATGCATTAGGAAAGGATCTACTCAACCGTGTATAGATCCGTGGCTATATTATAGGCCGCGGGCGACAGCACAACGGTGAGTACTGAGTGTTCTCCAGCCCCTTACCAGACACATAGGTTTTACTTGATTTATGAAACAAGGGATTGTACACAATACGTATTGGAGGATTTACATGACTGCCCACCTCTTCCAAGTTCATTCTCCTTATCCTTTGGGTACATCTTTTAAAACTACTACTAAACTACTTTCATCCTTGCCTACAACCTGGTGTTGTGGCAGGCTGAGTGTGTGCCATCCAGGTGTAGGCAGTGTTGGTGATTTTATTTGTCATTTGATAAAAAAAAAAATCTGTTTACATTTCCCTTAAACAAGAGCACCAATACACGATAACAAAAAGGCAGGGCCAATTATTGCCTTGATAATTTCTGAAATTACAGTTATTCAGCATTGGTGGCAACTGTCAAGGTACGACAGCAAAACGTCATTGGTGTTGTGAAGTTCGCACGGCCCATCCCTATTTGATCATCGCAAATGAGGCATTTTGCTCTTTGCCTTCTGTTGTCTTGACTCAGATTTTATTGGATTGGGTTTTCTCTGAACTCCATTTCATGGTAATGCATCCCCAACTAATGTTTTTTTCTTTTTCTGGTCTAGGAAGGAATGCCTAATTGCAAGTCTTCTCCTGTTTGTAATTCTGCAAACACACCAAGAGACCCCAGTATATTGAAATCATAAAAGGTTAAACTGGAGAATTCAGTCCCGACTCTCCAGAATCTCCAGCAGTCAGTGGTATTCTCCACACTCCTAGACAAAGGACAAATACAGTTACAAATACTCTCAGAGTACGGAAAAACTTTTGGTGATAGTGAAAATATAGTAAAACACCAGCGGATTTACTGAAGAGAGAAACCTTATTACTGCACAGAGTGCAAAATTAGCTTTACTAAGGAGAATAATCTCCAAACACATTCAGAAGAGAAACTGTATCACTGCTCAGAATGCAGGAAAAGTTTTACTGAAAGAGGACATTTTACTAGACACCAGCGGATTCACACTGGAGAAAAACTGCATCACTGCACACAGTGTCCTAAGAGTTTTACTGAAAGAGGAACTACTGGAGTAAAGCCTTTCTACTGTTTGCTATGCGGAAAGAGTTTTACTCAAAGAGGAGGGTTAGTGAAACACCAGCGGATTCACACTGGAGAAAAGCCGTATTCCTGCACAGAATGCGGAAAGAGTTTTAAACAAGCAAATAGTCTCCAAATAATTTTGTTAAACACCAGTGGATACACACGGGACATAAACCTTATTACTGCACAGTGTGTGGAAAAAGTTTTACTGCAAAAGGACATTTTGTGACTCATCAGCAGATTCACACCGGAGATAAGCCTTATTACTGAGCAGAGTGCGGAATGAGTTTTATTCGAGATGATCATCTTAAAGCACATCAGCGTGTTCATTCCGGAGAGAAGCCGTATCACTGCTCACAATGTGGGAAGAGATTTAATGAGAGAGGAAGTTTGGTGAAACACCAGCGTATTCACACGGGAGAGAAGCCTTATTACTACACAACGTGTGGATTGAATTTTAAACAACGGACTCATCTCCACAGACACGAGCACACTCACACAGGAGAGAAGCCGTATCACTGCTCAGAGTGCGGGAAGAGTTATAAAATCCAAGAATCTTTAGTAATACACCAGCGGATTCACACTGGAGAGAAACCGTATCACTGCTTACAGTGCGGGAAGAGTTTTATTGACCGAAGTAGTTTAGCGAAACACCAGCAGAGTCACACTGGAGAGAGTCTGCATCACTGCACAGAATGCAAAGAGAGTTTTACACAACAGAGTCATATCGAACGGCATCAGTGCGTTCGTTCATTAGAGAAGTTTTAACACTGTTTAACACAGTAAGGAAAATTCCTTAAATGTAGAAGAAATCTTGAAATACACCAGTGTCATCACACATTCATGAGAGAATGCATGACTCTGTGTTAACTCTGTGGACTGAGCTACATTTAATCATGTATGTTTTTGGCACACGGGTACATTCATAAGTCAGGAAATGTAATAATAATTATTATTATGCGATGTTGCGATGATACTGGCAACATGATTTAATTTTAAAATTAAATTTGAATGGAATGTCACCATCTTTTTTCCTTACAAATTTCTTCATCTCTGCACATTTTCTTTATATATTCATAATGTTAAATAAAATAAAATCTTTCTGGCTATTCACCAAGAGAAAATTCATGTTTTGCAAAAAAATAAAAAATTCTGTGGCATTTTTTCTTTTTTGCCACATTGCTAGGCCTAGTCTAGACCTGAGCAACTGAAGCAACCCCAGATCATAACACTGCCTTGTACAGTGGACACTATGCATGATGGGTGCATCGCTTCATGCGCTTCCCTTCTTACGCTGATGTGCAATTTTCCATTGCTTCAAAGTTCAATCTTTATGCTCCCTAAAAAATTCAAACCATTTTTTCTGAGTCTCACAACAAGTGTTTTTGATGGACACACAGCTATTTAGTCCCAGTCCTGTGACTGTGTGTGATTAATCATTAACATCTCTTTTCTGTATAAAACTAATTAAAAATAATAAAAATAAAATAAATTATTTGCATTTATAACTCCCCAAAATAAGTTTTCATAGTGTAAGCACGAGTACTTCATTATGAACGACCCTGTCTGGTGACCTGTAGCACAAATATCCATCAAAGACTAATTTGATTTTGGAGATCAATCAGTGACTGGGTGTTTTTCTACCCATTCTAAATGGTTGAGGACCTTACTACGAAAGGTCAAATAAGCATGTTTGACAGCTTACACTAACATTTAAGGATTATTAGTTGTTGGTTGGTGACTCATGTATGGGATTCATGGACAGTCACACGAACTTCTGCAGATACAGTACTCATTCATTTGGCCTGTGCAAACTGGGATGCCGATGTTTATAGTTTGGAAGTTCTGCGGTTTTAATGAGAGGGTCAGCTGGCAGTCATAAACTTAAATTTGTTATAACAAAGACTACACAAAGCCCAAAAACCAAAAAGCCAAAAACACAAAACTTAGAAACTTGCATGAACTGATCGCAATTAATACTTGTATTTCCATGAATAGTGTTTAAGAGTTTTATTTATGACATAAAATCCAAACATTTAAAAGCTAGGTTTACTGAAATATTAAGCCAGGAATTTACTCAGTTCATGGAAGAAATTGTCTGGTGGAGCCACAGTGCCTGCTTCAGGACAAGGTTGATTATTGCATTATCTCCATAAACAGTGTCAAATAAAAGTGCACACTTTCTTAATTGTATTGTGTACAAATTGCAAATGTATTAATTAAAATCTATCTTAAAGTTATGCTTTGTTTAATCAATCAGGTAAAGTTAACTGGCTATGGTGAAAAGAATGTATGTTGCATAAGTGCATGGAAAATTCCAAACTGTTATAATCATTTTTTTCTACAGTCAAGCAAAGGAACTATGCATGACTTGGCATGTCGCTCACATGTGATCCATGTTTCAGATAGCAAAGTTAACAAACTCTAAGGTTAAACCTGAATGAATAACTATAACCTGTCAAAGAGTTTTTTTAGTTTCCGAACAGGTTTTAGTTCAGGCAGCTCTCAATGAAGGCACGAAGAGATAAAAACCCCTCATATATGGAGCATAGATAACATGAATCACCATGGCAACTGGAGGAAAAAAAAGCCCCAAAGTGTTCCATCGTGGTATTATAAATATGAATTAATGAATTTCTATGCAGAATATGAGTATGTATTTAGGAGAAAAGGCACTATATAAGTTAATGGTATTTGTATTATTCTATTCTTTACTCTTTCTGTACACTTTATATAAGATTTAATAAAAGGTTAATTATTTTACCAAAATTTGTACACTGCGGCTTTAAGAACATCTGATGGGAAAGACTTGCTTTGAGTATACCAATATGTCCACCAGCCTCAGCCCCCTGATGTCACCCGCATTATGACAGCTATAACCTGACATGGTATTAAACCTCCGTGATTCTACAAGACCTGCTTATCATCTGTACATAAATACACAGTTGGAGCTTAATGAATTAAAAACATAGACAGTGGTTATAAAACAGTTCTTATGGTAAGTTAAACTAATGTTGTGTAGAAGAGCTGCTTGGTTAAGAGTCAGTTATTGAAATGGATTACTGCTCTTTTAAGTATGATTTTAAATGATATGCATGCAAACTTGGATGCATCGGTCCTCAGTTCAGTGAACGAAGTGATTAACATGCAGGATGATGAGCATCAGTGGTGTCCTTCATTTCCTTTCTGGTGTTGCTAATATTCCGTGAGTGGAAGAAAGAAGTTGCTCATATCTTCAGTCAGAGTCGGAATGGGGCACCAGGGTACACTGTAAACAATGCTGCTTAGTCCAATGACTATTTTCCCCCAGTACAAATGGGCTAAGGATAATTAGATTATAAATGGTTGAATACAAAAATACAGATTAAAAGATGCTGAGAAATGTAAATATATATATATATATATATATTTTTTTTTTTTTTTTTTTTTTCCCATGGAGGTACAATAAATATTACGAAAGAACCATAGAAATCCTTTAGAGATGGTGATGGGCCGATTTCCTCAGTTGAAGTAGGTATACATATTAGTTTTTCACACAGAGCCAGGTAGGTTTGCACAGCTTTTCCCCTTAATAGATGTAATAAATTGCTGATTAATTTTTGCCATTATCTGAATATGTTACAATAGAAAATTACTTGACAACTGGTCAAGGTACAACAGCAAAATGCCATCGTTGGTGCTGTGGAATTTAGACCGCACTGCTACCAATGGTTTCTAACTCTGAGACACATCACAGGGTCACAGGACAGATTAGGCACTTGGAGGAAGTGCTCTTGTTTTTTGCTTTATGTAGCCTTGACTCAACTTTCTTGCATTGCAAAAAAATATTACAGATTTTTTTTTTGTATGAACCTCATTTCATGTGTAATGCATTTTTTTTTTTATATCTTTTTTTGGTCTAGGAACAAATAATATTTGCAAACAAAGGAAAAATACTACTCCGATCTTCAAAAAGAGAAGTATTCAACAAATACACTGGCTTATTCGCACTATCACTGCTGAGAATATGTAAAGTATATTAGCGATAGTGGGAACTTGGTGAAACAGCGGATTTACTGAACAGAGAAGCCTTATTACTGCACAGAGTGCAAAATGACTTTTACTAAGGAGAATAATCTCCACACACAACTGCATGATACTTCAGAAGAGAAGCCATATCACTGCTCAGAATGTGGAAGGAGTTTTACTCAAAGGGGAAGTTTGACGAGACACCGGCGAATTCACACTGGAGAGAAGCTGCATCGCTGCACACAGTGTCCCAAGAGTTTTACTGAAAGAGGAACTTTAGTGAAACACCAGCGCACGCATACTGAAGAAAAGCCTTTTTACTGCACAGACTGTGGAAAGAGTTTTAAACAAGCGGATCATCTCCAAAAACATCAGCGCATTCATTCAGCAGAGAAGCCGTATCGCTGCTTAGAGTGCGGGAAGAGTTTTACTATAAAAGGAAATTTCGTAAACCACCAGCGGATCCACACGGGCGAGAAGCCTTATTACTGCACAGATTGCGGAAAGAGTTTTACTCGAGAGTATCGTCTGAAGACACATCAGCGTGTTCATTCAGGAGAGAAACCGTATCGCTGCTCGCAATGTGGGAGGAGTTTTAGTGTGAAAGGAAATTTCTTGATCCATCGGAGGATTCACACTGGAGAGAAGCCGTATTCCTGCCCAGAGTGCGGGAAGAGTTTTAACGTGAGGGGAAATTTCGTAAACCACCAGCGGATTCACACGGGAGAGAAACCGTATTACTGCTCAGAGTGCGGAATGTTTTTTAAACAACAGAGTCATCTCCAAAGACACGAGCGCGTCCACTCAGGACAGAAGCCGTATCACTGCTCAGAGTGCGGGAAGAGTTTTACAGAGAGAGGAACTTTAGTAATACATCAGCGCACTCACACCGGAGAGAAGCCGTTTCACTGCTTACAGTGCGGCAAGAGTTTTCCTTATAAAGGATCTTTAGTGAAACACCAACGGAGTCACACAGGAGAGAAGCCGTATCACTGCACAGAATGTGGAAAGAGTTTTAGGCAGCAGTGTCATGTCAAAAAACACCAGCGTGTTCATACATCAGAGAAGCCTTAACACTGCTGGCAGTCAGGAGAAAAGCTTTTAAGCATAGACGAAATCTTGAAACGCACATGCACCATCACACATGAGAGAAGTTGTGTATGAACCACAGTGCCATGAAAAGGTATTTGCCATTTCCTGAATTTACATTTTTTTCCTGCATATTTGCCACACTTAAATGATTGAGATCATCAAATAAATTTTAATATTAAACACAGATAACCTGAGAAAATTTCAAATGCAATTTTTAAAAGATGATTTTATTTATTAAGGGGAAAAAAGCTGATAACCTACCTGGCCCTTTGTGGGAAGCAATTGCTCCCTTCCTAAATCATGAATGAGCTATGACTTTTGAAAGGCTTAAATTAAAGAGTTAAATTTCACTTTCCACACCCTGCCCTGATTACTGCCAGACCTGTTGAAGCAAGTCATGACATGTATCTGACTGGAAAGGGTTCCAAAGCCATTTCTAAGGCCAGGCCACTGAACCATAGTGCGAGCTATTATCCACAAATGGAGAAAACTTGGAACAGTGGTGAACCTTCAAGAAGTGGCCGGCCTTCCAAATTTACTCCAAAAGCATGAACGATTCATCCAGGAGCTCGAAAGAGAACCCAGAACAACATCTAAAGAACTGTAGACCTCAGTTGCCTCAGTTAAGGTCAGAGTTCGTGATTCAACAATAAGAAAGAGTTGGGAGATTCCAATGGCAGAAGACACTGCTGACCAAATAGGATACAAAGGCTTATCGTACATTTGCTAAAAAATATCTGGATTATCTTCAAGAATTTTGGGGAAATATTCTGTGGACTGATGAGACAAAATTAAACTTTTTGAAAGGTGTACGTCTCATTACATTTCTCATCAAACTAACGCAGGGTTTCATAAAAAGAACATCGTACAAGCTGTCAAACATGGTGGTGGTCCTCCATTGTGACTGAATTAAAACAATAATGCAAAGAAAAGTGGGCCAAAATTTCTCCACAGCGATGTGAAAGACTCATTGCCAGTTGTCACAAACGCTATATTGTTGATAAATTTGAACAGAAGGTCATCATGTATTTGAACAGAAGGTCACCATGTATTAAAAAATCTCTCTCTTACCTACTTTTCACCCAGAGCTTTTTTTTTACTTTTATGAAAATCATACCATGCTTTCTTCTTAAAATCTGTTTTGGAGAGATGATTTTATATGTGCCCCAAAAAGAAATATTTTTCAGCATTGTACTGTCTCGTTTCAAACTTTTTAAAATAACATAAAATGAAGCGAAACCATACAATTCTGAAAAATGACTATTGAAAATTTTTTATTTTAAAATTATCATAAAATTGGTGTAAGCTTCTAGAAGCATATATTTTTTGCCTAAATTAAAAAGATTCCATGCAAAATTACAGATTTTCCCCCCCAAATTACTAACAACAGAGGTTGATGTGGCCATAAAACACAGGAAACTATAGTTTATTCAGTTGCCCACTAATTATTGTTAACACATTTACCATGAAAATTCAAGGGCTACCTCAGTGCTTTGCATGAGATGGTTTTTGTTAAATGCTTAAAATGCGTAAAATCTGTAGTGTAGCGTGTTCATGTTGCAATATCATAACAGTTTTGCACTTTAGAATAATGCACTTTAATTATTAATATTTTTGAGGTTTATGTATTTTCATATGAAACAAACTCCAAATTGAATGTTTTATCAATTACACTAAAAAGTAAATCATGAAATTTTCTTTTTGTGCTTTCTTTCTTTCCTTCTTTTATGTAGAAATGCAGCAAGCAATATTTTATTTAATAGGGGAAAAATTATAATAAATGAATAAAAACAAGTAATAAAAATATTCTATTCAATAGAAAAATATATATACACTAAAAATAGTAATTACTTAATAATAAAAATAATAAATAGTCCAAATAAAATAAAAGTCCAAATTATTTGCAGATATCCAAACGGTTCTGTTAATGTTCTTCCATGAGTTTTTTTTGGCACCAGGTCACCCTCAGTGGTGCATAAATTTTTGCTAGCATCGCAGTTAACATCAACCCTACACAGTGAGTGGAAAGACAGGAACCTTAAATGGAAAGTGCTGCTGTTTTAATATAACCGGAGTGCAGATGATTTTTGACTCAATGAAAGATAATAAAAACACACAGATAACACACCGCATAAAGAGATAAAATGAAGCGCAAACATTTCAAACCGCTGATTTCAAAACTTGACATAACTGACCAGTGTGAGAATAAGGTCAGGGCCACATCCCTGTATTATACATACAGTTTATTTCTCTTCTTGGTCTTTGTTGCAGGAATATTATGGCTTTTTGTGTTTACTATCTTTCAACCAAATTTACTCCGCAGAGTACGTTCCAGCTCCACCAGCGCGTTCACACAGGACTGAAGCCCTACAAATGTCTCGAGTGTGGGAAGTGTTTTAGGCGGCAGAGTCACCTCCAGCTACACCAACGCATTCACACTGGAGAGAAGCCTTTTCGGTGCTTACACTGTGGGAAGAGTTTTAGTGACAGTCGAAATCTCAAAACACAACTCAGGACAGAAGCCATATCACTGTTTACAATGTGGACTGAGCTTTACTCATTCAAGTGTGTTTAAGATGCACAAGTGCATTATGAGTCGGCTCACATAAATTTCTCAAGTCAAGAAATGTAATTGTGAACATACTTTCACAAGTATTTATTAAACAGTATTACTGTTTACAAATGCTGTCCAATTTTTTTTTTTACGATAAAAAGAAAAAGTTAAATTTCTTATTACTGTTGGTAAGAAGTACTATGTAAACTAATTCACTGTGTATCCAAAAGTAAGACTTGACCAATTGAGCATCTTATTTCACATTGATTCTCATTTTCTGTTATAATAAACTCTACTCTTTTTAGGCTTTCCGATAAATTTTGGAGAGTAGTAGTAAGGATTATTCATTCATTGATTCCAGACACTAGTGACAGATGGCAGTTAGTGTTGTTATAAGTGTTGATCCCAAAAGATGTTGGGGCAGGGGTAGCTCTGTGGTTAAGGCCAACCATGTCTTCATGGGGCTCGCTGACAGATTTTGTCCTCTTGGTTTCCATTGTAGTGGAATCTTCATGCTTCAACATAAAGACACATTTTATACAATTGTGCTTGTGAAAACATTTTGGGGGGAATAAACTACCTATAGGCAGAGTTGAAAAGAGTAATAAAATGTTGTACTTAAGTAAAAGTACTGTTACTTTAGTGAACTTTTACTGAAGAACAAGTAAAGTTCCCCTTATAAAAATCTACTCAAGTAAAAGTAAAAAGTAGCTCGTTAAAAATTTACTCAGAGTAAAAGTTACTGAGTTCCTTTTT
>JAQQZT010000037.1:4111460-4127490 GCA_030068275.1 Clarias platycephalus | reverse complement strand
CCCATCCTCTGATGGCTACTTCCAGCAGGATAATGCACCATGTCACAAAGCTCGAATCATTTCAAATTGGTTTCTTGGTGTCATATACCACCAAATCTGATAGATAAATTTGGTTTGGATACCCACGTGTTATGTGTGTATAAATGCCTTGCTTCTTGCATCTGTTTTGTAGAGTCAAAAAGAGAAATGTGATTCCAATCAGAAGCAGCAGCAAAATTACAAACACGGTGACGCGGTGATCAAAGTGGAAGCTGGAAATTCTGGAAGCAAAACAGACACTTTAGCCTACATGCTGATCATTCATAGGGGTCAGATTCATCAAAGTCATGGAATTGAAGAACGCTCAATCAATATTGACTGATCCGTGCCATTACATGTTAAAAGGTCATGTCAAGTGTATGACAAGTTGTAATTATAAATTGTGTTGACCCTCTAAAAATAATAAAGTTACCCTTGAACCATGAACTTTAGATTATGGGTATGATGCATGTCTGACCAGAATCACCTGCTTGGGGAGAAGTAAAACTTAGATGATGATGATGATGATGATGATGATGAAGGTTGTGTTGGTTTCATGGTTGAAACGTGAATCTAAAACTTTGAACAGTTTCAGAACAGATGCAGCATGATAACGACTACATTAAGTATTTGTGGAACTGACTGATATTTTGAGTTCTGCAAAAATACAGTATACACGTGCACAGGAAAAACATAGAACAGACTCTGAGCCTAAAACAAACCTTCCTGTTACATTATCTACATCAGAGTAGTTTAACAGAAAATATCAGCTAGATGACTTCAGTTCCATGTGGTGACGTAGTTCTTTCTAAACATAACTGCTCTGTTTTTACTCACATTATTGTTATATTAACTGTCCAATAATATCAAAGACTAGTCCTGGTTATGATCTACACTGACTCTGTGCTTCACACTAAACCTCTGTAATGTCAGAATATTAATACAGTGTGTCTCTGTGTCTCTACAGACTCACCAGTAACTGTCAGGTTGATCTGTGTGAAATAAACCTTGTATCCATCATCAGATTTCCAGGCTGCTTCAGCTCCACACCAGTATTCACCAGAGTCTCGCTCAGCTACATTTCTAATACTCACACTCAGGATTTGTCTTTCTCTGTCATCATACAGCGGCATTTTACCTATAGTTATATATTTTATAATTTCATTAAAATATATATATATTTTTTAAGAGCAAGGAGAATCTTGCAGCATCATCTTGCAGAAAAACTTGGGATTACTCCAGAGGGATTCTGGGTATTCACAGCTGATGTTTCTTTGACATGGACAGTCTCACTGATCGAGTTCTTATAGGACAGATCTGCAAAGCACAAACAATCAGATCAGTTTACATGCATGTTTGCGTACTTGAAAGAAAAAACCTTACACTGTGATATTTCCTACTGTATAGTTTTCATGAATTTTGAAGCAGTGTCACATGACGCTCCTTGTCAACCCATCACTGTCTTTCTACACACTGTAATCTTTTTGCATGCTTCACATCATAAATAAATAAATACAAATGTCAAATTAACATCTTGCCCCAGTTCTTATAACCCAGTTATGTGGAGCTAGACTAATCATAGCAGCATTCTTCTACCTATGTGTAGCAGTCTGTAAATGGAGACATTTTGATATTTTGTGCGATCTTTGAAAGTTTGGAGAGCTACAGATGTTCATGAACTGAAATAGATAGTTGTTTATGTTTCTTAATCAGGTGGTCTGGTGAATAAGCAAGCAAGACTCACAGCTGGCTATGATGAACAACAATTAATGAGTTATACTTAATGTTCATTCATCCGTTATTTATACTGCTGTATGGTTGTGTGAAGCTAGAGCCTATGCTAGTGTAGAATTCATAGGTGTACAAGACTGGATAGTGTATAATGGATGCTGGATGCTCGTCCACTACCAGCAATTTGGAAACATAAACCAATCGATTGTGCATGGCTTTGTACAGTACTTTTGGAGAGAATAGACAGAAGAAGACAGAATATCCTGAAGAAACCCACCAAGCAACTTAGCAACACTAACTCTGGAGGCGCAACGCGACCGTGCTAACCACTGGGACATCATGGAGCCTAAGTTATATGTAATGTGATGCAATAAATTTGCTAAAACACACAATTACAGTTACTAACCTTCTCTTAGCATCAGCTTCAATACAGTTTAGACCTGTATTCTATCAAACACAGCAACATCACACGCGTACAGTATGTTCCAGTGTCCTCCGTAATCAGCTTTATAATGAACACACTGAAGAATTCCGCACTTCTGTTGTCATGAACTGAGACTCTGCCACTATGCGACCATTTACTGTTTAATTCTTACACTGTTTTTACTTTCTTTCTTTTTCATTAAAACACTAACGATGTGCTCTGATCTTACAGAAAGCTTTAGATTTGTCTTTGTCATCCTTATAACTGCACTTGATGTTGATTCCTCCCCCTGCATGTTCACTCACTTCTCTAGGGACCCTGAGACCTGTTTAAAAAATAAATGATGTTCAAATGATGTTCAAATAAAAAAAATAATAAATTAAAAAAATAAAAAAATAAAAAACTATATATATATGTAATATCTGATAAAAATGACGGACAACCATTATAAAAAAAATTTTAGATTTGAAGAGTAAAACATTTCACAAACACACACTGAAACAATAAATCCATCATAAGATAAGCCTGTGAACAAGCTGAAATGATTCCTTTAAATTAAATGAGCCAGATACTGTACATGGACAGGATTATATCTAATTGGTTATTTAAATTAGAATCAGCTATTAAAGTCTCAACCTTGCAAAATGTAAATACAAATGAAATCATGATCTTACTATTTGAATAATCAGAAAGAATATGTTATGAGTAACAAAAAATTTAATATTACATTACAATATTACAAGTGCAGAAGCAAAGTATGAGTACTTGATAGTTTTTTTTTTTTTGTATTTTGTACGTCTACTAATATCAATGATGGGAGACTCACCTTCCTTTACCTTCAGGTCCACTGGTGTGTAAATGTCCACATCTAATTGTATATCAACTCCACAGTGGTACGTCCCAGTGTCCTGTACAGTGAGCTCCTGATCATCACTCTGAACTGCTGATTTGGTGTCATCATACAGTGAGAATCCTTCTGAACTTATCCACTCATTTTTAATCTTCTGTCCATTTTTTATCAGAACAGTCTCGCCATAAACGCTTACAGAAATATTTCCTGCTGTATGTTTCCTGTATCATACATGCACTTGATAAGAACTCCTCCTCCTGAATATCCTGTTACTGCCTTGGAATCTCCTCCATCTAACAAAACACCAAACATCCATCTGAGCAAAACCTTCCTTCATGTAACACTGCTGCTGAGAGTGAGGATTATTCTGAAGTGCATTTCTTTACCTGAGATCAGGCAGAGGGTGAAGATGAGGAGGATCTTCATCCTAACGGATCTCCACACCAACTCCACTTCAGAAAGATTAATGTGTTGCAGTATTGTACTTACTTCCTCTTCTAGCTGTGGGAGAGAGAGCTGTTCAACAAGTGTATTTGTGAACTACGATTAAAATGTATACATGCAACTCAGGAGCTTCTCACATTAAATGAACTTCTGTAATATGTCAACTGTTGTTGATCAGACTTATGTCTTATGTTATGCTATATATCTGATCTAATTATAGTAAAAGTAATGTTAAAAGCCAAGCAGCTAGCTGAGGTCCATGCCAGGATGAAGACAGCTAAGGAAAGCTACTTCTTCTCAACCTGGTCGTTTCAGTAGACAATGTTCAGTTGGCTGCAATTATAAAGCAGGGGCATTAGTACAGTACCCAAAAAATTAGAGATGACAACTCATGTCCATCAACTTGGCTGACTGTTATTTAACTCCCCTCCATCACAAAGTTTCCGACCCTCCCATACTTCACATAACACTACAGGCAGGAGATATTAATTGCTGGAGACTTTAATATTCATTTTGAGAATCCAGGAGAACCTCTGAGAACAGCATTTATGTCCATATTGGACTCAGTAGAAGTAAATCAGTGTGTAGTATTACCCACTCATTAAGTATGTCACACTTTGGATTTAATAATGTCCTTCAGATTAAATATGAGAAATATATATAATGACAATTCCACAGTCTAAGGTTATCTCAGTTCACTATCTTGTCTCATTTAAAGTGTTGTACACACAGCCCTGCGCTACCACATTAAACTTAACAGTACATTAACATCAACTACGAAACAGAGCTTCATCAGTAACCTCCCAGAGCATTTTAGACAGGGGGGTAGCTCTGCTTTCTACTTTCGGTTGTAACGTTCAGCTTTTAAAGTTACACTAATACGGGTTCTAGAATCTAGCTTCCGGTATTACGCAAGCGTAGCGAAACAAGGAAAGACGCTACACAACAGTTCAAAGCAAAACCCAAAGTGTATTAAGTGAAAAAACAAACAAACGACGGTGCACCAAAAAACTATACAAAATATATACAAATATAAATATGCGTGTGTATGTGTGTGCGGGTGAATGAGGTAAATGTCCAAAGTCCGGATTATTGAAAGCGTGTGTGTGTGTGTTGGGGTTGATGAGTCGGTCTCATCGGCAATAATGAATCGCTCCGGGAGCACGACAACGGAGTAAGATGGTAATGTCCGGCAAAGATTAATCCAGAAATGGTAATCCAATTTGTCACGGTCTCCACTCTCTCTCTTAACAAAAAAATACAGCACTGTTTTCTCCTCATTTCTCTCCCCCTCTCGCTTCTCCGTGGCAGCGCTTTAAAGGCAGACCAGGTGACCTCCTGCGTCACCGCCGACCTCTCGCTACCTGTCAGCGAATTCTCGCGAGAGCCTCTTTCGGGACCACGTCCAATTGCATGGGAGTAAAACAACCCTAAAGGATACCTTAAAGGGGCACAGCTGCTTTACCTGTATAAGCTTTTGCCATCTTTTTTTCCCCCTCTAAAAAGCCCTCTACAGTATGTGGCTGCGCTACATAGACCCACCCCCCCAGCTTCCGGCGTCGGAGGAGAGTGTCCGTATTGGCGGTTTAAATTCGCCACATTACCCGCCTTGGGTTTTTGTGGGTTACCCCATAACGTGGTGTGATTAATTGTCCCTTTCTTATTTTTAAGTCCAGCTGGTCCCTCCCACTTGGGCGCTAGCTTTTCTGACTCATCTTGCTGGGCCAAGGAGTGTGGCGGCGGCTTTGGCCAAACCAGTCTGCCCAGGCGAAAGTGCGCTTCTTTCCACTGGGTATTGTCGAAACTGGCTTGTTTAGCTTTCCACGGTTCATGAGTGTTTTTCCCCTCCTCCGCCAAGGTTTGAAAGCGATAGTTATGCTGAGTGGGTGTCCTGTTGCTCCTCCTTCCCTTAGTTCCTTTGGCGTCGATCTTCTGCCTCCGACATACCTCACACGTTCTGATATAACGCCAGACATCCTTGCGCACGCTGGGCCACCAGGCGACGTCTAGGAGCCTCAGGAGTGTGTTCAGACTACCCCCCCCCCCCTACGGTGGCCTCCCCTTGGATGGTCATGGAAGTGCCACAAGAACATCTGGGTTAAAGATTGGGGTTTTCCTCCCTGCTTCCCTGCAACCCTGCGGTATAGCGCCCCCTGGTGTCGTTCGAAGGCGATTCGAGGGTTCTCCGTCTCCTTCAGTTGTTCTGCCGTGCCCAGCTGAGCTATTGTCCCGTCTTCCATCTGGGTGGTCTCTAGCTTGGTCAGATCCCTGGTTCGGTCGGTGGAATACTCTGGAGTGGATTGTGGGAGAGCGGCCTCTAGAGGCAAGGCGCAGTATAACAGTGAGGCGGGTGGTGGGTGAGTGAGGTAGCCGGCTGCTTTGTCCAAAGGGTCGAAATTGATTGGGAGAGGCAGGAACGGATGGTGAGTGAAGCCCCCTGCTGTCCTCCAGACGTACCTTCTCTGAGCGATCTCCAATATGGCTCCCGTGGCTCTTAAAAAGTCCAGCCCGGCTATCAGAGGGAAAGCCAGGTGAGAGTCATTCATGATGTAGGTTTTCAGCTTACATCCTGCAACATGCCAGTGGTAGATAAGTGTTCTCTGTGTCTTGGCCTGGTGGATCTTCCCATCTGCCATGACGAACTTCTGGGGAGAGTAAGCATAGTCCCCAGCCTCCTGATCACCCAGCTGGTGCCATAAGCTCTCCTGAATTAGAAGGTTCGGCATGGGGCTGGGTGATGGAAAGTCCAGCGAGTTGTTTCGATGGAGGTCGCTCTGTAGCTTGCTTCTTGTTCTTCTCCTTGCTGTGCTGACTATCCACCTTTTTCCAGTAATCTTTAGCTCCCATGCAGTCCTTCTCTACCATCGACCCCACCTTCACCAGCTGTTCCACGGTGTTCACTGTGCCTCTGAGACAGACCGCTACTCTGGGGTTGATGTTATTCAGCACTCTGCTCACCTGCTCTTGCTCCGAGATATCAGGCTTCCACTTCAGACAGAGGGCTCGGTAGTCATATGCGAAGTCCCTGAGGTGTTGATCTGGCTGTTGTACCAGAGACCTTAACTTGTCTTCTACTTCAGTCAAGTAGTCGTCGGGTAAGAACGCAGCCAGGAATGCCTGTTTGAAAGACTCCCAGTCCTTTACTTTGCCTTTTTCTGCCTTCCACCAGCTCAGAGCTGGTCTTCGTAGCACTGTGCTGAGGGTTCCTATTAGCTCAGGGCTGGGCAGTGGCCTGATCTCCAGGTAGTTTTCACATTGCTCGATGAAGTTAAGCACGTCCGCTGTCTCAGAGGCGTCGCCGAAGGAGGGAAACTCCAGGCGAATGGGTGGTCGAGCATAAAACGAGGAAGTGTTTGGCGAAACTGAGGAGGTAGGCTGGATAGGAGAAGGAGATGGAACTCGAGGAGGAACGTCATAGGTTATGTGACTTCTTTTATGCTGTACCCTTTCCGTAGCGATTGGTGTACTGGGTGCGTGTAGAGCAGGAGACTGTGATGAATTTGTCACGGTCTCCACTCTCTCTTAACAAAAAAATACAGCACTTTTTTCTCCTCATCTCTCTCCCCCTCTCGCTTCTCTGTGGCAGCGCTTTAAAGGCAGACCAGGTGACCTCCTGCGTCACCGCCGACCTCTCGCTACCTGTCAGCGAATTCTCGCGAGAGCCTCTTTCGGGACCACATCCAATTACATGGGGGTAAAACAACCCTAAAGGACACCTTAAAGGAGCACAGCTGCTTTACCTGTATAAGCTTTTGCCATCTTTTTTCCCCCCTCTAAAAAGCCCTTTATGTGGCTGCGCTACACGGTGTTCTTCCTGTTCAGCCGACCTTTCTTCTTCTTCATGGTAGTAGTGTACCCCTAGTAGTGTACCCCTTAGTGATTGGGGCACCCCTATCTGATATTTCTCGCCTAGGCTCGTCAGTGGCACCCTGTGATAGAAAACCACTCTTTTCTTCTTCAAAGATCCTCTGATTTCTCACTTTCCCGGGTGCTAACCCATTTATTATTACTATTATTTTTTTTATTCAATAATGATATCATCCTCGCGCTGAGCTTGAGATATTTCCTGTAAGGTGTTGGGTATATCTGAGGAAGATTTGGGTAAAAATGGTAGATGAAGTCGCTCTGGATAAGGGTGTCGGCCAAAATGCCTAACTGGAATTTATATGAACACTAACGAGCACCTCAGTTCAGGTGAGCAACCCTTGTCACCTGACTGAGGTGCATTCTGGGGAACCGAGTCTTTTAACTGAAACTTACAAAAACTACAAACAGAAACACTGCCCTCTAGTGGGCAACCCTCACATCTACGTACTGGATCAGTACTTCTCTACAACCTTTAGAGTCTCTACTGCCCTCTAGAGCACATGGTACAGTATGTACAGTAAGAGAGAAAAAAAATGTAAGGTTTGAAATCCAGGGTTTATTTATTTATTATTATTATTTTTTTAATTATTATTATTATTAATATTATTTAAGTGTGATTTTTTTTTTTTTACATACAGAGGGAAGAAGAGTTTATAATTCCAGTAATCATGCTCAGTATGTTGATATATTTTATTTAGTTGTTTATAAAAGTTAGAATTTTAAAGAAAGAAGATTTTTTTTGAAAGAGGTTATTATATTATAAGGGGTGGAGAAAGCTTAAGGTTATTATGCAAACTTTAACCTCGAATAAAGGTGAAATGGTTTAGGGAAAAAAGTAGGCAAAAGTGTTTGCAGTGCAATGTGAAAGTCACAAATGATCCATTCCTGATAGTTTATATGGTGTGTCTACAAGAACAACATTATACTTTATGTTTCCTCAGGGTTTAACCACTTACTTCTACAGGACTAAGAATCAATACTTCCATCTAGTGGAGCTTTTAGTGAAAGTATTCTTTTATGTTGTAAATTTTATTTTGTGGTTAAATATTATAAATAACTAGATAAAAACTTGCTTCTTTCTCTGTTACTCTGAAACTACAGTGTGTTTTTTAATTAAACATCAGTTATTAAATAAAAAAGCAAAAACACACATGAATGTGTTTATTTCACTGATTAAGCATAATTTCCAGAATTGGTGTCTCTACTTGGAAATATAGAGCTGGAGAAGAGCAGATATGAGCGCACAGAGCAGTATCAGTCATAGTCATCATTACAAAAATGTGCTGAGCACTAAGACATGTTCCATTTCCCCTTAAATTCAGCGTGCACACTCTGCATGTGGGACATTTTTCAAGCTAAAAAAGACACAAGAGAGCAGATGGTGTCAGTTAAATTTGCAGATTCATTGAATTTTCTGAATCTAAACATGTTACATGAAATAGGAAGATTTTTCTGAAGAAGCATAGAATATAATCTCATTAAAATAGAATGGTATAGAATTTATATTATTATATAAAGAAGTCAAAACAAAATAATACACACTCACACCTCCTAACCAAAGTGACAGGCGATATGTTGTAATGAAATAAAATGAGTCTCCTCAGTCTGGAGCACATGGAACACAAGGAGATGAAGAGGTTACTGTGCAAAAATATCTCATGACCGTGACTGTCACATTGTGAGATTTGTACTGTATAGATGTAACTGTAATTTTATGTGGAATTCATTAAACTCAGTTCACCTGTACTGCCAATATATGAGCTAAACATTCTAGGTTTCTTATGCAAAAAAACATGTAAACAAGCTCAGCAGTGCAAACTATGCAAACAAATAACTTTAAAGAATAAGCAGAATAAGAATAGTATGTCTTTAACTGCATCTTTAAAAATAAATGCACTTACTACAGTCATTGCTAAAAATATTGATCTGAGAGAATGGGACGTGGAAGAGAAAAAAATAAATAGAAGGAGAAGAAGTGGTATCTTGACAAAACAGTAAAGATCCAGGGTCACATGACTTGAGCCCTAATGACGCTAAACCAAACAGATGAAGTAACGGGACTGACTGAAGCGAAGTGACGTCTTCCTTAACCTGTGGAACTGCATCATCATCATCATTGGTGTTGGAGTGAAAACTCACTGCAGCATAAGTCAGACCTCCAGCAGGTTTCTTAGCTGATTGACCTGTGGGTAACTGAGCTGTGGAGGAGACGTCCTGATCAGAGGGGATTGTGGGTAACTGAGCATTAGAATAAACAGTAGAGTCAGAGGAAATTTTGGGTAACACTGTAGGGTCATGAAAATGTTGAGAAGGGTAAGAGGGGATTGTGGGTCGCCGAATATTAGAGTAGAAGACTGCAGAAGATCCAGCATGTGATGGAGAAAGATCTCTGGCATCTTTAATTTCCTCATACTCACAGACAGCAAGATGAACTGGAGAGCAAAGGGAAACAGAACAAAATTACATTGGTACTAAACAGACACACACACACACACACACACAGACTCTCTCTCTCTTTCTTTCTCTCTCTCTTTCTATGATAAAGACAGTTACCTCTTGGTAATCCGTTAAGTTTTAAACAGGACACTGGTCAGTAGAAGCTCCACGTGCTGGCAGGAGAAATTCACATAATCAGTAGTTATTGTTACTGGATTTTTATGATGAGGAGAAATCCAGGGGTCATGTAACTGTACTCAGAAATAACCAATCACATTTAAACTCATGGTTAAAAGTTATTATCATACACCTGCTACTAATGAAATGATTCTGATTAACCCCAGATAAAGATCAGCGCTGCGTTCCCTTCCACGGTGTACTTTAAACACTACTTCCTGCTCCCAGACCATCCTGCAATGCCTCCAATGCTGACATCACTTTCTCTATAGTACTCTGTGTAATACCTTGAAAGCCTAAACAGCTTGGATACCTGTGGCTGCTACTGTGAACATTTCTCTGAAATAAAAAATTACAATATAAATACTGTATTGAAACAAAAACTGATAGATTTTTGATAGAAAAGACTGAGAGATCGGTACAATTTCAACTCTCTCATTCGAAAAGAGATTACTATTATGCAGATAAATAATCTAAGCAATATAAACACTTTATTGGTTAAATATATTTGTACATTAGTCAGTCAGTCAGTCATCTTCTATACCGCTTAATCCTGTTCAGGGTCGCGGGGGGCCTGGAGCCTATCCCAGGAGGCTATTTGTACATTAATTAATCATTAATATTATTTAAAATTAATTTAAAAAAACCATAATAATAAAAAAATAGTGCATGAAGCGAGGTGCACCATGATTTCTTGTGCTCCAGCAAGGCGCAGTGAATGATGGGTAATGTCGCTTGTCCACTTCTTCAAAAGTGATGAAGCACTGGTCATCTGTTCCCCAGACCATTTGCAATTTCTTTGTACCGTGCGGTTTGGAAACTTACTTAACATGGCTGAATGCCCATATTTATTCCAAATAACACTTACAGTAACTGTGCTTCTAGGCAGTGATAAAGCCTTTGAAGTTTTTATCTACCTCCTGGCTTGGCTTATGCACACCATTATCCAGGAGATCTTTTGACAGTGTCTTGCCACCCATAGTTGATTGCTGAGCACTTGGCAGGATAAAAGGAAACTGGATAGGGCAAAATACCATCAAATTCTTAAGGAAAATTTGCTGCTCAAGTTGTCAGTGGGAAAAATGTTTACCTTCCAACAAGACAATAACCCAAAGCAGTTGTGGTTAAACAAGAAAAAGGTGAATGTACTTGCATGGCCTAGTCAGAGCCCAGAATTAAAGCCCATTGAAAATCTGTGGAATAACAAATTTAACTTTGCTTGAGGAGTTCTGCAAAGAAGAGTGGGCAAATATTGCAAAGTCTAGATGTGCAACATTTGTGTGCCATTGAGAAGGTGATTAGCTTCACCTGATTGAGTTGACTTTTGAAGTTACTTTGAGGAGGAAGTGAACCTTTTCCATATCAGAGATTCTGTTTATCTTTTTTTTTTAACCTGTTGGTGTTTTATCTTTCACTTGGATAAATAACTACAGCTGGATTAAAGAAAAAACAGGTTTGTCTTCATTGTAGGCTGCAAAGCAACAAAGTGTAATGAGATGATTGAAGAGGTGATTATTTTTTATACGCACTAAAATCGAGTTATACATTTTATAACGTGTTGTGTGTGTGTGTGTGTGTGTGTGTGTGTGTGAATACCTTGCAACTTGCACCTCTTTTGTAGAGTCAAAGTGAGGATTGTGAAAACAATCAAAAGCAGCAGAATAATTACAGACACTGTGATCACAGTGGAAGCTGGAAATTCTGGAAGAGAAACCGACACTTTAACCTACTTTAATCATATAAGAGATCAGATTCATCAAAGTCCTGGAGTTAAATTATGGGTGTGATGTGCATTGTAGCAGAATCACCTGCTGGCTGAGAATCTTGGGTAGAGTTAGATAATGATGATGATGATGATGATGATGATGATGAAGAGGAGGAGAAGGAGGAGGAGGATGAAAATGACAGTGATGTTGGTGATGATGATGATGAATGTGGTGGTAATGGTGTGTATAATGGTGGTGATAGTAATGATGATGATGATGACGACAGAAATAATGAGGAGGAGGGTGATAGTGATGCCAACAATTTTGATGATGACGATGATGGTGATGATGATGAAGAGGTGGTGGACAAAAATGACAATGGTGACGGTGATGATGATGAATGTGGTGTTAATGGTGTGTATAATAATGATCGTGATAGTAATGATGATGATGACGACGACAGTGGTGAGGATGAGGATGATGGTGATGACAACAATTTTAATGATGATGATGAGGAGGAGGAGAAGGAGGAGGAGGAGGGCAAAAATGACAGTGGTGATGGTAATGATGATGAATGTGGTGTTAATGGTTTGTATAAGATTGATGATAGTAACAATGATGATGATGTTGATGATGATGATAATAAGGAGGTGGATAATGGCGATGATGATGATGATGATGTTGATGAAAGTTGTCTTGGTTTCCAGGTTGAAAGACTTGAATCTAAAAATTTGAAGAAAAGTTTCAGAACAGACAAAAGTACAGTGGTTGTTTAGTTTATGTGGTATTGACTGTTGCTTATACTTCTGCTATCTCACAGCAAGTGTAGGGAAGCAAAAATGCACACATGTGCAAGAACAAGGAACAAACCCACTATCACATCTGCTCATCGCATTATTTAGTCTAAAAGGACAGAAGTCTGTGTAAGAAATAATAAGAGTTAGATCACTTCAATTCCACATATTAACTTATTTCTGAACTTAACCGATCTGCTCTTGTATTCACACTATTGTTTTATTCATTAACTGTCCAATAATATCGCAGGATAGTCCTGGTTAGGATGTGTACTGACTCTGTACTCCACACAAAAACTGTGTAGTGCCAAAATAAATGCATTGTGTCAATACAAACTCACCAGTAACTGTCAGGTTGATCTGTGTGAAATAAATCTTGTATCCATCATCAGATTCCCAGCCTGCTTCAGCTCCACACCAGAATTCTCCAGAGTCTCACTCAGTTGGACTTCTAATACTCACACTCAAGATTTGTCTTTCTCTGTCGTCATACAGGAAAGTCTTTCCTATATTTATGCGTTTTCCACTTTCATTAACAGATTTTTTATAAGAGCAAGCAAAATCTTGCAGCCTCATCTTGCAGAAAAACTTGGGATTACTCCTGAGGGATTCTGGGTATTTACAGCTGATGCTCGATTCTCCTCCTACAGGGACAGTCTCACTGATGGACTTCTCATAGGACAGATCTGCAAATAACAGTCAGGTCATCTCAGTTTACACGTGTTTATGTGTTCTAGAGAAAAAAAAACTTACAGTGTGAATTATTTACCGGGAGGGAGTCTTGCCCTGGGCGCAATTCAGTGTAGAACCTCCACTGTTCACACTGTAAAAATTATTATTTTCCTTCTATATCATTTTGGACACAAAGTTTTCCTGAATTTGGTGCTGTGTCACATGACGGCTCACACATTACTGCCTTTCTACACATTGTGAACTTTTGCGGTTTTTTTATGCTTCAAATGATATAAACACAAACGTCAAATAAACATCCTGCCCCAGTTCTTACAACCCAAATATGTGGAGATACACTAATCATGGAAGCATTCATCAACCTATGTGAAGCAGCCTGGAAAAACCCTTCACATGGGGATATTTAGATTATTTCATCCAATTCTTGAAGGTTTGAAGAGCTATAGATGTCCTCAACAGTCTGGTGAATTAACAGGTAAGAATCACAGCTCGAGGGTCATAAGTTCATCATACTGACTGTGGAGGATCCTTGTAGGATCCTTATATGAGGACTGTTATGAGGACAGGAAGACATGGTGAAAAACAATTAATGTGTTAAACTTAATGTCCATCCATGCACTTTTTGTAGGATCAGGGAATGAGGGACAATAGATCACAAATACCACACACACACACACACACACACACACACACACACACACACACAAACGCAAAGTTTTGAACCACCAGCTTTGGTGGTGCAACGAGACAGTGCTAAGCACTAAGTCACTATGGAGTCTGAGTTATACTTAACTTGATATTTAAATTAGCTAATTTATTGTATCATCACATGTTTCCTCTGTTAACGCACACAATTACAGTTACTCACCTTCTGTTACATTCAGCTTCACTACAGTGTAGGTCTGTATTCTATTAAACACATCAACAGCACACGCGTATGTTCCAGTGTCCTCCGTAATCAGCTCTCTGATAAACACACTGAAGAATCCTCCTCTTCTACTGTCATGAACTGAGAATCTGCCATCATGTGACCAGTCACTGTTCGGTTTTGTTCTTATTTGATTTGAACAACTATGATCTGTCTCGATCTTACAGAAAGATTTTGGTTTGTCTTTGAGTTCATCCTCATATATGCACTTAATGTTGAGTCTTCCCCCTGCATATGCGTTCACTTCTCTAGAGTCCAAGGGCCCTGTTAGAAAACAAGATGGTCAAGCCATGTTCAGTTGATTAAACTCTAAAAAAAAAAAAAAGAAAGAAAGAAAGAAAGAAAGAAAGAAAGAAAGAAAGAAATACCTACATTAAACTAAATTTCTATTTTGTTTTTATTATTATTATGATTTTTTAAGATCATGGTTTAAATTCCTTATTCATTAGAAGTAAATTAAAAGCCTGAGCTCTTCAAGTGAACAGGATCAGGCCCGAATAACAGAATAAAAATGTAAGATTTTAAGAGTAAAACATCTCACAAACACACACTGGAACAATAAATCCTTTCGAAGATAAGCCATGAATGAACTGAAATGAATCCATTAAATTGAACAAGAGGGTATTAAAGAGTGTGTTCAGTTGCTAGGTATTTCTGCTAGGTATAGGTTGGAATTTTATGGTTTTCTGCATTAATTTGTTAAAAATGCGATCTGATCTTCAACCAAGTCAAGGCTATTGAGAAATATACTGTGCCTAAATCACTTTGGGACTGTGGCTACTCTACCAAGAACCAGGTGCTCAGACCAAATGACCCCAAGAGCACAACAAAGACTCATCAATGAGGTAAAGAAACAAGCCTGAGTGACAGCAAAAGATTTTAGGGCATCATCGAAACTGGCTAACATCTGTGTTCATAAGTCTACAGCAGTGTTGAGGGACTTTTTTAAAAGTAACTAATTTAAAAATTACTGTCATTAAAAAGTAATCAGTTACATTACAGCGTTACGTCCTGATAAAATTAACTAGTTCGAGTACTTTTCCGTTGCAGAAAATGAAAACTCCTTTGTGATTCCTCATGCATGTTGTTTTAGTCAAGACCTTTATAATTATTCTACCATCATCACTCAGTGAAGTTTGGCCCATAATCTGTTAACTACTAATACCCCGATCTCACCTACGTGATTTTGCGCGGTGGCTGTAAGTACGGTTCATCATGATTCACCGCGAGTTTTGGCGCTGTAATTAGGTTTCCATCTTTCCGCGCGTCGGCCCTCACATAGTCAAACCGCGTAGGTGAGATAGAGGTATAACAGCAGGAATAACAGAGAGAATAACAGGAAAAGCACATTGACACTCCACAGCAGTATTGGCAAAATGTTTTGTGAACTGATGAAACTAACATTGAACTATTTGGAAAGGACTTTACAAATTCTACTTTACAAGTAGGTTTACATACTTTTTCTTGCCACTGTGTTTAAGTTTCAGCCATGCAAAAAGTAAATATGGATTAAATCATGATCTTAATATTTGAATAAAGTAACATATTAATGGTAACAAAAACTATGAAATATTACATAAGTACAGTAATGAAGTATGATTACTTCATATCAGTGTTGGAAAACTCACCTTCCTTTACCTTCAGTTCCACTAGTGTGTATTTGTCTTTCCCAAAACCAATTTCAACTCCACAGTGGTACGTCCCAGTGTCCTGTACAGTGAGCTCTCTGATCATCACCCTGAACTCTGATGATTTGGTGTCATCATACAGTGAGAATCTTCCTGAATCTACCCACTGGTTTTTAGCTTCTGTCTTTATTTGTTCGTGACAGCCTGGTGTTGAACCCTTACAGAAATATTTCTTGTTTGGTGTGTATTCTGTATCATATGTGCACTTGATAAGGACTCCTCCTCCTGAATATCCTGTTACTGCCTTGGAATCTCCTCCATCTAACAAAACACCAAA
>JAQQZT010000037.1:4024372-4035381 GCA_030068275.1 Clarias platycephalus | reverse complement strand
GTGACCATCTATAGACTACATGTGACCATCTATAGACTACATGTGACCATCTATAGACTACATGTGACCATCTATAGACTACATGTGATCACCTGTAGCCTCGCGCGTGATCATCTATAGTCTACGTCATCATTTCACCCTGCAGGTGACCATCTATAGTTTACATAAAACAAGTAACAAAAAAAAATCCCACATCACCATAAAAAGGCCATGAGTTCATAGATAACAACTCGACCCACAACATAACCTGAACAAATTATAGTGTGAATTTATGTTCATGTAAATACATACTGTACGAGCGTGAGTGCGTGTGTGTGTGTGTGAGTGTGTGTGTGTGTGTGTGTGTATAGCTAGGTGAACATTCAAGACACCACCAGGGCAACATGGACATGCTGACAAGCCCTGCATTGTATAAAAAAGAACCTTTACTTGGAAACAGCACACACACACACACACACACCCTCCTGTCACAAGGTGATGGATCTCCTGGAAAACTCTTAGTGACACCTGACACCTTGAATGCAGGAAAATAAATAAATAAATGGGGAAACAAGAAAATAAATGGCTTTTTGTACTTTCCTGCCAAGAGCAGCGGTATTTAAGTATTTACTCTAAATCTGTCACAAACACCTGAAAGTATTAATGAGCTTCTAGTTAAGCCCCGTTAAATAAATCTTATTAGTGGGGCTGGAAGCACCAGAGGCTTAATAAAAACACAGAGCAACAAACTGTACACACAGGGACATAACGTGATGATGGGATGGTAGACGTTTTAAAAAATTACTATGAATGCGTACACAGTTAGAAACGGATACGTCCTATTTATAATAAATGCTGGCTGCTGTTTGCAGGCGATACGTAACATGTGACAATATGAGTCGAAACTTTTTTGACTGATACCAAAGCAAGTGAACTGGATGAAAAGGGAAACAAAATACTAGGATAGAGATTAGGAAATTAAAGACCTAACTACCAACAACTTCAATTGAACTATGAATAGGAAATAAGAACTTTGGAAAATAGGAAACAAGGCACTAAAGTAGGCGGCACGGTGGCGTAGTGGTTAGCGAAGTGGCCTTGAACCTCCAGGGTTCCAGGGTCGAGGGTTCTAGTCTGTGTGCATGGAGTTCTCATGTTCTCCCCGTGCTTGGTGGGTTTCCTCCCACAGTCCATAGATTAGCTTTACTGGCGTTCCCAAATCCCCCGTAGTGTGTGTGTGTGTGTCCTGTGACGGATTACCCTCACCCTGTCCAGACTGTACCCTGCCTCGTGCCTAAAGTCTCCTGAGATAGGTTCCAGGCAGGATCAGTGGTATAGAAGATGAAGATGGTACTAAGGTACAAGAAGATTTAACTACAGACGCTGGAACTGGGAACCGTCGTTAAGGAACTGGGAATAATAAAACTATAAGCCATCAATAGGAAAAAAGGGGTCTCATGCAAGAAGTGATATTATTTTCTCTTTTTCATATTTCATATTTTATCGTACACAATAATTTCTGAGATTCATCAATGTTTTCTCATTTTCGCTCTTCTCTTCCCAAGATAAGAAAACCATTTTTCCACAGTCCGCAAATTGTTTGAAAAATTCAGAAATTCAAAAATGCATCATATGATCAAATTTAGATTATTATATGTTTTTAGGAGAAATATAAAGATTGGATCGTTTAATTCATGGGTTAAAGAGACACTAGCGCTCAACCGATCCCAATTAAGCCTATAAACCCCCTCGGATGCTTGTGTGCGTTCTGCTTCTCAATGACTTCCAGATTGCTGTTGGATGTTTTGGTCATTCAGAGCTCAGACAGCCTTTTGAGTTTTAAAAGAACGCACAGGTGTGATGAGATGGATACATGGGTGCTGAGCCCTTTCAGATTGCCACGAGCTCTATAAAACACCTACTTATGAAACCCACTTCAACTGGTATAAAAAAAAAACTTCAACTTTATAAAACACTACAGAACACGCGCCATCAAACCTCTTTAACCGTCCGTCACTCGGCTGACACGGCATTCACAGCATTCAAGTTTTTCGCCATGGCTACAATCGTTTTTGATTTACCTGGAACAGCAGTGCTCATGCTCTGGAAGAACTTTGTAATAAAGTACTAAATGAATTTTTACTATTCGTTGAAGTTTTTCTTTGAAGTTTTTTTTCTCGGTGGAATATCTCCAATTCCTGTGCCCCGGTTTGCACTTGACGCAGTACACACCTGCCCTTATATGGTGTTTAAGGGGCATTACCTATGCTAAGTACATGCTAATCCTATGCTAATATTATGCACCTCCAATGTAAGATCAAGTAGGATTCATCATTCAGCTCACCTGCCTAAGAGAAGATTAGGAGGGGTAAGAACATTTCGTGCATCTGTCGTTAACATCTCTTGTTTTTCCCTTAAGAAAAGGATAAGAGAAAATTTTAAAGTGATTTAAGACAATGTTGCTGCATGAGGCACGAGGAATAGGAAAATGATGGCCAGAAAAGAACTAATCATCCATATACAGCAGGACATGGAGTAAAGAACGGGTGAACTAAGGAATTGGGAACTAAGTCCAGGAAAAGACAAATTGCGATTAAGGAGAAAATTCTTCTGTTTCTGAAGCACAGCAATCCAGACTGTATGTCTTTATAAAGACAAGACCAAATGTATTTGTAGCAGCTGGCAGAAAATTGAAATGTAGAATTCTTAGAAATGACTTCAATACATGCTTATGGGATTTATTTATTTTTTTGACTCTCGGGTTTAATCATAATTTCCACATGCTTCCCGATAGCAGATACAGAGGCTGGATTTTGAAGAGCAGCTGGTCTGGGAAACTCTCACACACACACACACACACACACACATATCGGTAAAGAGACACTTCTCCATTTGCATCCTTATTGCTTTTATGTGAAAGATGAACCTGATAGAATATTGCAAATGTTACATAATAAATATTATAAAATAAAGTTTCATGTTAAATCTATTATCTCACTCGGACTGGGAATCGTTTTTTGAATAAAAAATGGATCGCAGTTTCGGTAGTAATGCAATTTGCGATAAGTGTGTAATATGTAAATGAAGCTCCACTGAACAACAGCCATTTCCCGCCTGAGGATAAATTAGCCGGCGCTTTTTTTCCTGCGGAACGCGAGCAAAGTTGTTTAACTCTGTCTATTACTGATGAAGGATATTAAGTTTTAAGAGATACATCGTCCTCTCGCCACATCACTTAGCAGTGCCGCAGACACCAAGAAATGTTGCCATTAGGGACAAATGTGGTCATTAGCTAAAACCACATTATTTGATACATAGGGAGCATTAGGAGGATGCATTGGACCCGTATGAAGGGGTGCTTTGGACAGACACATAAAGGTCGTTTTTGAGAGTGTTTGGACCGGTAGTATTGGAATAGCATATTAGTATGGTACACTGTTTTCAGTTCCTTGTAATATGTTATGCAAATGTTCAGCACATGATAATGCATAGCACCACTGCAGACTGTATAGCAAATCTCCACACCATGTCTGTCCACCACAGCTCAAACACTGTTTCTTCACGATCAGCCATAACGCTATGACCACTGACAGGTGAAGAGAGAAACGTTGATTATCTCATTACAGTGGCGGCTGGATGTGGGACAGATATATTAGGCAGCAAGCGAACATTTTATCCGTGAAGTTGATGTGTTGCAAGCAGCAAAAATGGCCAAGTGCAAGGATTTGTGCGACTCTGACAAGAACCAAATTGTGATGGATAAACAAGTTGGTCAGTGCAACTCCGGAAAGGTGTCAGAACACACAGGGTATCGGAGTTTGATGCATATGAGGCTGTGCAGGTGCAGACGGGTCAGCGTGCCCATGCTGAGGCAGTGAGATGCTCTGGGTAATGTTCTGCTGGGAAACCTTGGGTCCTGCCAATCATGTGGATATTTTTTGACATGTACCTGTACCACCTACCTAATAAGCATTGCTGCTGACCAAGTACACCCCTTTATGCAAACAGTACTCCCTGATGACAGTGGCCTCTTTCAGCAGGATAATGCACCCTGACACAACGAGTTTGAGGTGTTGACTCTCCAATTCCTCAAGATCTCAGTCCAATCAAGCATCTACAGTATGTGATCACTCACTCACTCATCGTCTAAACCACTTCATCCTGTATTCAGGGTCGCCGGGGGGCCTGAACCCTATCCCAGGAGACTTAGGGTACGAGGCGGGGTACACCCTGGACAGAATTGGTGGCCAATCCATAACAGGGTACACACACATACACACTATGGGGGATTTGGGAACGCCAATTAGCCTAATCTGCAGGTCTTTGGACCACTACACCATTATAATTTATAATACTCACTGTATAATACTCTTGTGGACATGACATCCAACTGTAAATATGACCTCATAGCTTTATATCTGGATTATTTTTATAACTTTGAATATGCTACTTATGTAAATACTTCAGATTCCATCTGGATTTCATTGGCTTTTAAGATGAAGAAGCCTTTATTTGTCACATAATACATTACAGCACAGTGAAATAATGTTTTTGCAAATCCTAGCTTGTTAGAAAACTAGAGTCAGAGCACATAGTCAAAAAACTATGGTTAAAAATATGGTTACATATCTAGCTTAAGGGTTCAATAGTGGCAGCATGGCAGTGTTGAGGCTTCAGCCCCTGAGCTTCTGATCAGTAACTGCTGAGCTAACACTGCCACTTACGCATGTACGTTGGAAAACTGCACAAACGTTGAATCTAATCTAATCTAATCTAAAACTATGTGTACTGTACGTGTCGGCTTACCGTTGAGTTTCATAGCTGGAACATCTCTCCAGTGGGATCTTCAAAACTCTACTGCTCAAACCCACAAACAGGGACCTGTCGCTCTGCAGGATCTGCAGGTTAAGGATTGGTTCCTGCTGATCTGCTGGAAGAAGCTTCATCTCCTCAAGGTAACATCCGTGCAGATTTTGGCTGGATGTGGACAGCGCCTTGATAATGGTGCCATGTTCTGTTTGATGAAATGGAAAAATATATGGTTATAATTGCATGCCGAGTGTCTCTTAAGTACAAGAATGAAATGAAAGGAGCACACATTATCTACATGATGCTATAATTCTTTGAAGACAATTAGGTTCGCAAAACATCCCTCAGGCTTTATTCCACCTCCTGTATAGATACACATCGAACTTTTCAAAGAAGCCATGTCTGACCTGTGCCGATGTAAATGACGTGGTATAACGTGTCGCGGCCCTGCACGATGTCCACAACCAGTTTGGAAAAGCGGACATTGTCCTGGCTGATCAAGGGGTCGACGGATACAGGCTGTACAACTTCACTCATCAAAAACAGTCTCTGAGCATCCTGCAGACTTCGTTCTGTTAGATTCCCACCGGGGCTGTTGTCACCTACTGTCCCACACTGAGAAAGTACAGACAGAAGGGATTAAAAAGCAGAAATATAGCAAAGCGACACTGGACTATATACTTGAATGGTGCACTGGGAACATTGGACTAGAACCTGGGGATAAGACATTAGAATGTACATTGAATAGGTACTGAATGTTGGGAAGGCAATTATTCTGGGGAACTTCTATGAGATGGAACATTGGAATTGTACATGGTCATCTGGAAACTACACTGCAAAAGTAATGCTGGTTTGAAAAATTGGAAGGCGACAGTGGCGTCACATATCATACATGGACATAAGCCCTAGTAACGGACCAAAACTTTGGAAGCTCTGCTAGGGGTGGGCCCCCAAGTGGAGGAGCGGTACTCGCTCTATCATCTTCCAGAAAAAGTTTGAATTCTGGGTAATGCTGCAGCCTCTCGCAACTAGGAGCCTAGAGACAGCTGATTGGTCGAGCTCTCTCAGAGGAGAGGTATGGGAGATACTCTAACGCTCTCACATCAATCGTGGCTCTTAGCCAATCACAGGCATCTGTGAGCTCACACAAGCAGAATGAAGAAATAGCGCTGTCCTCCAAGTGAAGTGTGTTATTCCACTCAGTGAGCAGCTAGAAAAGATGTGGTTGGTTGGGGTTACGTGGCTCGAAGAGCACACATGATAGTCTTTGGCCCTCCTTGACTGGAATTGGCTATGACTTTTATGAAGAAAATGCCCCCCTAACTATAGTATGTTAGGATATTATACTGGGATGCAGGTTGGATTGGTGCTGCACATTGGTATGCAAACCTAGCATGACACATCAGTTCAGTAGACTGAGATGGTCCACTGGACAAGGTACTGTAAATAGATACCACACATTGAGATAGGGTTACACTTACAGCAGGACACCAACACAGTGCATTGGGAAATTAGTGTCAGGAATTGGGACATCAGTAGATATGACATTAATATGGTGCACTAGTAACAATAAAAAAACTGAAGGGGTCCACTAGGCAATGCACACATTGAAAGGGTTCAACAGTTCAGTAACGGTATGGTACACTGGAATAATATATTTACACAGTACTAGAGGAAAATAGTATGGCACATGCAGGGACAGCAAACTTTTTTATTTTTAATTGTTTCAAATTCAAGCCCAGGGACTTGGGATTATAATTCACGGAGATGCTTGACGGAATTGTAAAAACAATCATGGATTTGACCTGCAGCCCACAACATTTGGGAATAGTGTTGTTCTGCAAAAGGCTGAAGATAAAAAAAGTAATTACAGACAAGAGGTGCTGGTGTGTTTCCAACCTGAAAGTTGGGAATGGGGTTTGGGGTGGACAGCCAGCTCATCCGAGGGTTCTCCTGGTAGCGGAATGGACCACTGAAGGCCTGCGTGATGGCACTGAGGTTGAAGGCACACACTGCAGAAGCGGCAATGCTGTTACTGTAGAAGGATACAAGGGCAGCAAATTTCAAATATGGCTAATCCTTAAAACATGAATTTCAAGAAATTAGGGTTGAGTTTCTAGAGCATCAGAAGGTGTAGATGATCTGAATTATATCTCTATCCTTCAATATTTATTGTATATTATATAATACATAGGCAGAAGTGAACTCAGCTTTGGGTTGAGGAAGGATAATATATATACAGACACACTTTTTAGAGAGCGGTAGTGGCTCAGTGTATTTAGGCTCTGAGTTACTGATTGGAATGTCGGCAATTTGAGCCCCAGCTCTGCTAGGTTGTCACTGTTGGGCCCTTGAACAAGGCCCTTAACCCTGTCTGCTTCAGGGCTGCTGTATAATGGCTGATCCTGCGCTCTGACCCCAGCCTACCAAATATGCGATAAATAATGAATTTCAATGTACGTGACGAACAGAGGCTGAACTTAACTTAACATATATCCAGCATCCTTACATGCTACAGTAGATGATGACCATGGGTGCTTGAGTAGCATGAAGTAGTAATGTGTGGTATGTATTCTGTATGTATTACGTGTATGGTTGCTTCTCAAGAGCAATAATGGCATTCATCACCATGCCATAGACTAATTCCATGAGCTTAACCATTATTTTCACACTGGAGATCAATCCTAGTGCTAAAACTTTAAGGGTTTTAGCCTTAGGTGTTTTAGCCATCAGTGGTGTGTTCCACTGATTAGAGTCTGGTTGGAACAGAACATGTCTTTGTTTCATCTCTTACCGCACTCTTGACAGTTACCTTCAGAAAGAATTCTGAATTCAACTTTATACATAATGCTGAAGTTTTATTGATTTGTTCAAGATTTCATTCCCTCCCTCTACGACAAAAATACACGTTTTTGCTATGTTATCCCGCTCCATTTCGATTGCACTAACCTGTATCAAACATTGTGTTTTTCAAAATCTAAAATGATATAACCCATCCCCAAGTGTACTCTTTGTCTCTCACTTTCAGTGAGTTAAAATTCCAGAGCTGAAATCTCACTCTGGTCCTGTTACCCTTTCTGCGTTCAAATACAAATTATACTCCAAGATCACAGGACTATACTAAAACTGTTAAACATCACACAAGGCCCTAGTGTTAGAGTGTGAACACTTGTGATAATCTACTGCAGGTATGCGCTGTCTCCTTTAACGGCAGCACGCAGCATCAGCTGATTGCCTCACTGCATTTTAATCAGACAATCCTTAGAATTAAAGATGCCTCGTGACCCTGTAAGTCTCAGCAGATCAGTGCACGGGATACCTGATTCCAGCTGCACGTTTAAATCTGCTTATCCCTCCACGACCCAACGCTGAGTTCACTTTATCCTATACGTTATGTAATATACAGTACATATGCAGGGTAGGGGAGGCATTATATACAAATATATTGTTAGGAATGGACAGATCATGCATTATAAATACAGATACAGAACAGGGAGGTGCAGTTGATGCGCACCAGCAGACTACAACAAAATAAAGTTGCACCAACATGGGGTTTAACTTTCATATTGGAGTGAATAAGCAAGATACGTGCATTACCATGAAGAAACATCAAACAACCTTTAGCATCCTTAGTAACTGCCTAGTCGGGGACAGGGTGGATTATATTATGATACTAATTATGATACTGTTAGTTTGCAGGGGAAAAAATGTTTATGTATGTTTAGGCCACACCTACTTTCAAGTTTAAATCCAAATACTGATACAGATGTGTTAAACCAGATGTTCAATTACTTCATGAGAATGGAGTAAAAAACATTGAACAATTCAAACATTTTGAGGAAGTGAACTGAGGCTCACATGTTGGTGGTGAAGACACCATAGATGAGGTCCTGCTCGGGCAGGTAGAAGGTGCTGTGGAGCTCATGGTAGTAGAAAGGCACATCTCCTGAGCGTGAGCAGTTCAATCTGGCCTTCATGAACGTCGTCCATGTGTCTTCAAGAAGAAACCGACCGCCTACATCGTTCTGACACACCCGCGCCACACGAGAGAACACCGCCTTCCCACAATCCTCCTCCACCGCCACCTCCCGCAGGAAGAAGTACGTAAAGCGTCCAACCTCATAAGCTGATACAAACTGGGGCTCTGGGGAAAGCAGAGAGAAAGAGGATAAAGGAGATTTGTTTTTAAAAAGTGCATTACTAAGCTACTAAGACAGAGAGGTAAAGAATGAGACATAACGTGTGAGGAAAATGTGATGGATAGAAAAAAAGAGAAGCAAACGAAAAAGTAGTGAGGACTTCGTGAATTTTTCAATAACAAACTTGTAAACATCAGGCAATCAGGCTTTGAAGCAAACAGGTTTATTGATGCAGATAATAAACTAACCACATCAGATCAGAACCTCGATTATTTTACTCCCCTTGAAGAGAATGAACTAATTTCACTCTGCAAAATCATCATCATGTGTATTAGATTGCATACCGACACATTTTCCCAAGCAGATAATACCAGCACTAAAGGTAGTTAAACTGTCTGGCTCATCCTGCAGCCTGGGTCTGGTTGGAGATCTCATCACACGAAGGTTTGGACTGTTTGGGACGCGTGTGATGACTGGAGACAGGAGGTTCTACTTTACCTCGGCTGATGCAGACTGGAACCTCCTACAGTCTACCTGAGCCTCCAATAACCAACTGGACTCCATATTAACATCAACTGTTATATTGAACTTCCAGCCACCTGGAATGCAGCATAACTGCAAGACAATCCCTGCTATCCGTTATCACCCAGATGAGGATGGGTTCCCTGTTGTGTCTGGTTCCTCTCAAGGTTTCTTCCTATTGCCATCTCAGGAAGTTTTTCCTTCCCACCGTCGCCCTTGGATTTGCTCATCAGAGACAATCTGATCGTTATGATTTATGCACATTTTCTTACATTTCATACACATTTTCTTTTGATTCTGTAAAACTGCTTTGCACCAAATGACCATTGTTAAAAGCACTATACGAATAAAATGCAATTGAGGAAGAAAAACCATAACAACAACTCAAAACGTACAAGAAAAAAGGATAAAAAGAGAAGGAGTTGGAGATAAAAGTAAAAGATACTAAAACAGAGTAAATCAGAACAGTGTGTAGCTGCAGTCTCGGTAAAGCAGTGTATGGTTATACACACCGTTCAGCCATTTGGAGTTGTACTGAGCTGTGCGAAGAGGAGGCATGTTCCCCAGGCTGCGGTAAATCACCGGGTCACGGCCAGAAAAGTCAATGACTGTGGCGGCATAAAGGTCACCGCTTTCCGTCACCATGGCGGTGGAATTGTGTTTGGGGTCATAAGGGCAGCGAGCGACCCCGTTCACCGTCTCGGTCACGTGTGCGAGATCGGTGGCGGAGCGGGCGGTGCAGACAGGTGAGAACGCGTTAGTGCCACAGGAGAAGATACGGGAACCGCTCAGGAGGAGGACGCGCATGTAGTTCTGACACTCGTCCTGAGAGAGAAGGAAAGAGACGAGGAGAGGGGTCAGAGTTCACTGTTACAGCCTTCAGCCATTCTAGGTTAATTTTACAGTTGATATTTTATAATATATAATATTTTATAACTTATCTGTACAATGAGAGAAAAAAATGTAAAGATGAATTTAAATGTATAAAAATAAATCTGAATTTAAATATATAATATAAAAATAAATTTTAAAAATATATAAAATAATAATATTATAAAATAAAAATATAAAGATGAATTTAAATGTATAAAGTATTGTTATTAAAGCAGTTAATAATTGTGTTATTTAAAAAGCATCACGCCACCCTGTTGTTGATGATTTTTCCTTTACCAGCATGCAGCTCTTGTATTTATTCATTATTCTGTTACTGGCCTTTTATCTTTTACACCAATCGAGGAACACAAATGAAGTAAGGAGAAGGAGATCTGTGAAGATTCTCAGTCGTACAGGTGAGATTATCTGGAAGTTGAGTCAACTGGACTTCTTTCGTTTTAGTTTGAAACGTTTCATCCATGTAGCATCTTCAGCCTGAGGGAAGTTCAGATTCCACAGATTTGTATCCTCCAGGGTCAAATGATCTTCTCCCGCCTGAACGGGCTCATTAGATGAACAATGGAGAAGGTGAGAGTAGGACGGAGAGAGTCATTAGAGATTCCCTCCGACTCTAAACGTCTGCAGTGTTCATCTAATGAGCCCGTTCAGGCGGGAGCCGATCATTTG
>JAQQZT010000037.1:3991443-4001822 GCA_030068275.1 Clarias platycephalus | reverse complement strand
GTGTGTGTGTGTGTGTGTGTGTGTGTGTGTGTGTGTGTGTGTGTGTGTGTGTGTGTGTGTGTGTGTGTGTGCAGCAGTCACACTGCAGCAGCCAAAGAAAATGTTCTTTAATGGGAAAATTATGAAAAGCTCAGTGTCCACACACACACACACACACACACACACACATTACGGATGATGTAATCTCCCATAACAATGAGTCAAAGTAAACTCTGCTCAGCAATGAGCACTAAAAAATCCAGCGGTAACGCTCAGTGTTTTCACAGGGATGTGAGAAAGCTCGTCGCGCTCGGAGAACACGATCTGTATTGTGTGGCAGGACAAATCACAATCCACACACACACACACACACACACACACACACACACATAGTGGACAAAATACTCTAGACACTGGAACACGCTGACCATAATGTACACACTCTATACCCTGTTCATCATAGGGAACACACGGTGCTGATATCCGGCACGACAGCACAACCTCGAGTGTGATATTTCTTTTAAACAACACTTCAGCAAGCACCATTTATTACCGACAGATTACGACTTGTTTCTTAATCGAACCGGTTCTCGGTGCTCCGGCGTCTCTTCCTTTGCAGACGTCTGGTGAAGCTAACTAACCGTGTCGGTGTAATTTACACCTTCAGAACACCTGAGGAACGAAGTGATACATATAATGAACTGTCCCAGTGCTGTTACTGTCCATTATCACCACTCACAGAACTCATCCTCTCGTCCAATCAGATCACTCGGGTGGAAATTTAAAGTGTACTTACTATATACACTTTACACACTAAAATGAAATCGCAATACACAGCATTCAAACAATGACACACACACACACACACACACACACTTCACACTGGAACACACAATATACATTTTACACACATTGCACACAATGTATTATGCACACTGCACGTTGTACACACACTGTACACACACTGTACACACAGGGTCACAGGAATGAAACATGAAGATGTTCTCTATCCAGACGATGGGACGTGCAGATATACAGTACAGTATATACTGATAGACAACGTCTAAACATATTCGGATCGAAACTAACTCTATATGATACCTTCCAAACACACACACACACACACACACACACACACACCCCAGCAGAAAGTGTTATTTATTGTCTGTCACTTTTTCATTTGAAACTTTCTGAACTTTGTTCCTCCTCTCGTTCTCTCTGTCTGCTTTATCTTCCCCCTTTCCTCTTATCTCTCTGTGCGGGGGAATCATTCTGCCTTCTGCTGCATCTTTACTCCTAATTTACTTACAATGAGGCTCTATGTGACAAAAAAGCCCCAGTACATTTGTACAGGTGAAGTTACAGAGGGGTTACAGAGAAAAAACGAAAAGAAGAAGAAGAAGAACAAGAACAAGAACAATGATATATTGTACTGTTTATAAAACTGTAAAAAAAAATAAAAAAAAAATAAATAAATGCAAATGAAAAAACTCATGTCTCGCTCCTTTTATCAAGTCTCTCTCTCACTCTTTCTCTCCCTCTCTCACTCTTTCTCTCCCTCTCTCCTCTCCCCCTCTCTCTCTTCTCTCTCACTCTTTCTCCCCTCTCTCTCTTCTCTCTCACTCTTTCTCCCCTCTCTCTCTTCTCTCTCACTCTTTCTCTCCCTCTCTCTCTCCTCTCCCCCTCTCTCTCTTCTCTCTCACTCTTTCTCCCCTCTCTCTCTTCTCTCTCTCTCCTCTCCCCCTCTCTCTCTTCTCTCTCACTCTTTCTCTCCCTCTCTCTCTCCGCTCTCCCTCTTTCTCTCCCTCTCACTCTCTTCTCTCTCACTCTTTACCCCCTCTCTCTCTTTCTCCTCTTTCTCCCCTCTCTCTCTCTCCCTCTCTCTCTCTCCCTCTCTCTCTCCCTCTCTCTCTTCTCTCTCACTCTCTTCTCTCTCACTCTTTCTCTCCCTCTCACTCTTTCTCTCCCTCTCTCTCTTTCTCCCCTCTCTCTCTTCTCTCTCTACTTTCCTCTCTCTCCTCTCTCTCCTCTCTGTCTCTGTCTCTCTCTCTCTCCCTCTCCTCTCTGTGGATGTGTGTCCGTGTGTGTGAATGCCTGTTCTGTGTTAGCTGTCCTGATCTCGTTAGCGTGTGAATGAAGCTGTTGATTTGACCGCGCGATTGTCTGCCAAAGTTAAACGTCGAGTCAGAATGTTAAACAGCGCTAAACAGCGCTTCTTCATTTCTCACTGCTCTCCTCGCTCTGTCTCCGCTCGGTCCTCTCTGTGCTCTCCTCCTCCTGTATTCCACACACATCTGTTCTTTAACCTCACACACTCTGTAGATTACAGCGCTGCCTATGTACTCAAACCCCGGAGTCCGTTTTCCTGATTTGAAAGTTCTTAAAAATCAGCGTTCAGGGTTTGTTCTCTCTCTCTCAAAGTTTAATATCACACGTCCTGTTAAGGACTTCTTCGATTGTGACTGACGTCTAGTCCGGCGAGGAAGCACAGCTAGAACGTGTTTGCTGAGAAACTCAGTTGCCCGTGTAACACATGACAAGTCTCTATTTAAAGTCTCTCTGTAGCTGAAACGTTCCCTGTCCATCACTGACGCTTGTTAACAAATGAACTAAAGGTCTGACGGATCAGTTCGGGTCCTGAGCGACACGCTGCCCCGCACATCTTACGGTTTTCTAGCTCCCAGCAGCTCTGATGTAATTAATTACCACAGAAATTAGAAAATGATTGGCCGTCCTGTCCTGTCCCTGGAGGATCTTTAAAGTTCACGCCGTCTCAGGAAGGTTCATGGCATCCTTCAGGACTCGACCACCCAGGGCTTCAATCCCAGAGCCATCACAATGTCGGAACTAATACGACAACACGCCACATGAACTAAAGGAAAATGATAAATGGTTTTCAAAATTCTTTACTAATAAATATCTCAAAAGTGTGGTGTGTGTGCATTTGTATTCATCCCCTGTGAGTCGGTACTTTGCAGATCCACCTTTCACTGCAATTACAGCTGCAAGTCTTTTGGGGTGTGTCTCTTCTTCGCAAAATAGCTCAAGCTCAGTCAGACTGGATGGAGAGCGTCAGTTTTCAAGTCTTGCCACAAATTCTCAAATGGATTTAGGTCTGGACTTTGACTGGGCCACTTTAACACACGAATATGCTTTGATCTAAACCATTTCATTGTTGCCCTGGCTGTATGTTTAGGGTCGTTGTCCTGCTGGAAGGTGAACCTTTTACAGACTCTAACAGGTTTTCTTCTAAGATCGCCCTGTATTTGGCTCCATCCGTCTTCCCATCAACTCCATGGACCAGCTCCACTGCCCCTGCTGAAGATAAGCAGCCCCACAACATGATGCCGCCACCACCATGTATAGCGTTAGTTTCCTACCACACATAGTGTTTTGCTTTTAGGCCATCATCTGACCAGAGCACCTTCTTCCACATGTCTGCTGTGTCCCCCACATGGCTTGTCGAAAACTGCAAACAGAACTTCTCATGGCTTTCTTTCAACTATGGCTTTGTTCTTGGCCAGATTTGTGGAGTGAACACCTAATAGATTCTCCCACCTGAGCTGCGGATCTCTGCGGCTCCTCCAGAGTTACCATGGGCCTCTTGGCTGCTTCTCTGATTAATGCTCTCCTTACCCGGGCTGTCAGTTTAGGTGGACGGTCATGTCTTATTAGGTTTGAAGTTGTGCCATACTCTTTCCATTTGCAGATGATGTATTGAACAGTGCGCTCAGTGAGATGTTCAAAGCTTGGGATATTTTTTTTTATAACCTAAAACCTCTCTACAACTTTATCCCTGACCTGCTCTGGTGTGTTCCTGTGGCTTCATGATGCTGTTTGTTCACTAATGTTCTCTAACAAACCTCTGAGGGCTTCACAGAACATCTGTATTTATACTGAGATTAAATTACACACAGGTGGACTCTATTTACTAATTAGGTGACTTCTGAAGGCAATTGGTTCCACTGGATTTTGGTTTGGGGGATCAGAGTAAAGGGGGATAAAAACAAATGCACACCACACTGATCATTTTCCTTCCACTTCACAATTGTGAGCCACTTCGTGTTGGTTTATGACATCACATTACAATGCTCTGGCTTTTATATGTTATAAGCACTTTGTGTTGTCGGTGCCTTAAGTGTTGCGTTCCTTTGTCAGCTAACACAGATACCACACCATTTGGGACTGTGTTTAATTTGGCTAGTGCAATGGCAATAAAGTGAACCTTGAACCTTGACCCTTAATCAGCAGGGGAAACACATATTCAACAACATATGAGTTGTGGTGCTGAAAGAGCACTGCTTTATATCGATATAGTTAGATGTTGCGTTACGTGACTCATTTCCTCCAGTAGACTTGCCAGGCTTTGCATCTCTCCTCTATTACACTTGGACGCAGCTCCGCCGGGCCGCTACTTCCTTCACCTCTTCACGTGATGTTTGCATTTTGGCTGTAATCATGCAAGTCGTGAACCGAGAGCGTTACATTTAAAAGTCAAAAAGTCGCGACAGAACAATGCTGACATTATCAGCGCTGTAAACTGCAGTATGGAAAATCTAGTGAGCTCTTCACAGCCTGAAATAAAGCAGGGTTCAAGGGAGTCCTGGAGTGGACAGAGAGAGAGAAATAATACATACTGGGACCAAGGCTTGCTACACCAAGTGCTCAACATGAGGAGTTGATCAAACGTCTCCATACTGCATCGCCAAAGTGCAATAAATCCTAATTAGTGACCGCCTATGCACACTGATGCGATATTAGGATTACTCACTTAGTCGTTAATACAGGCTCTCTATATTATCGATGTATCTATTACACTGATTAACCCAGACTGCAGTATTTAGAGCACTCTGTGTAATAAAACATGCTCTCGATATGTATTTAATGCTCTCGATGACACTCTGCGAGCTCTCGGTCCCCACGATTGTTATTGTTCCGCTTACATTATTAATGTTGTATTTAATTCTATTTTAAATGATGGTTTAAATTGTGATTTAATTCATCTGTGATTGTTTTTGTTTTCAGAGATATATGATATAACATAGGCTATTTATTAATAGCATGTTTCAAAACTGCCTGGCATTTTTTTTATTCATCACAGTCTGCTTTAATAAAACTGCTTGAGACATCTCACATGAAATTTCCATTTCCATTAATAAAACCTACCTCTATCACCACCTCTAGCAGCACTTAAAACCCAGAGCAAGAAAAAAAAAAAAGTAACCTTTTTTTTTTTTATGATTAATATGTTTTAATAATTGTGGCAAGAAAAAAACGTGAACTTTTGGGAATTTCATGGTTTTCTGCATTAATTTGTTATAAAATATGATCTTCAACTAAGACAAGGGTACGGACAGATACCGTATAATGTGCCTAAAATAATAACCCAAAATTCAGATCTTTCTCACGTCTTTATTGAACACACTCATTCAACATTCAAAATGGAATTGGAAAAAGTAAGTGAACGCTTGGAATTAATATCTGCTTGACCGCCCCACCCCCCACTCGGCAGCAATAACCTCAACCAGGAGCTTCCTGTAGTTCTGGATATTCGTTCCTCCTGACCTTTAGCATTCAAGCCATTCTGCTGTGGACTTGCTCTGGTGTTTTAGGTCATTGTCCTGTTGCATCACCCAACTTCTACAGTGATTTAGCTGACGTTCGGACATTCTCACATTATTCTGAAGATTCTTTTTGATACACTTGGGAACTCATCTTTCCAAGCTGTCCTGGTCCTGATGCAGCAGAGCAGGTCCAAGCCATGATGTTTCCTCCACCACACTTTACAGTTGGGATGATGTTTTCACGACATGCAGTGATACGTCAGATGTAGTGCTGCATGTTCTTTCCAAATTGTTTCATCAGTGCATAAAACACTTTGCCAAAACCGCTGTAGATGGTCAATGTTCTCTTTCGTAAACTTCAGCCATGCAGCAATGTTCTTTATAGAACAGTGAGCAGCAGCTTCCTTTATGGTGTCCTGCCATGGACACGCTACTTGTTCAATGTTTTACAAACTGTAGACTCATGAGCACACATGTTAGCCAATTCCCATGATGCCTTTAAATCTTTGGCTGTCACTTGGGGTCGTTACATCACTGATGATTCTTCGTTGTGCTCTTCGGGACATTTTGTCTGGGTGCACACTTTTTGTTAGAGTAGCCACAGTCCCCAAGTGTCTCCATTTGTCTAGCTGTAGACTGCTGAATTTCTAACGTCTTTGAAATCACTTTGTAACCCTTTCCAGCTTTATATAAATCATCTTTTCTTGATTGTAGATCCTCTGAAAGCTCTCGCTGGCTCACATGGCTCACATTAGAGCAAACTCCAAAAGTTGGAGTGGTTTTTATCTAGTCTAGTCCAGAGTGTAGAGTAGAGTATCTCTAGTCCTCACCTCCAAACTCATTTTCTTAACAAGACTCCATTTAGCTTTTTTAAGGTCATTAACTCAAGGATTCACACACTTTTTCCACTCGCACTATGAGATTTTTATGGTTGTTATAAATAAAGACATGCAAGATCCAATTTCTTTAGTGTTATTATTTTAGACACATCATATTCGTCAATACTCTTGGCTTAGATGAAGATCAAATCACATTTTATGAAAAACTGATGTGGAAAACCATGAAATTACAAAAGGTTCACGTACTTTTTCTAGCCACTGCATACAGGGGTCCGGATTGCGCAATACAGTGTGACGTGTTCTTTTTTCTTTTTTTTTTCAGCACAATCTTGGTAACATGATGAATTGAAATTGACTTCATTTGAACCTACTATACAAACCTGACTGAGGAAAGAAATGTTTTTACAGTTAATTTCGGTTGTTCCTATGACCAATAATATGAGCACTTTGTGTGTTCGACATATCTGCGATTTGTCTTCTGTGCATTTTAAAAGAAATGATCCAAGTTTGGCTCTACATGACACATCTGAAGATCCAAATGCCTGATGATGTCTGAAGCCCACACACTGGCAGGACTTCAATAAAAGCAGTTCAATATGAAGCACTTTTAGTCAGCTTAAGGTTTTGGAATTAAAGTAACACTGAACTTTTCTACGACTACAATACACGACCATTCCCGCTCTGTATATTCTAGGTGTTGAGTTGAGGGTATGCTCAGAGACTTTGGTGAACGTTAGCTAAAGAAAGTTGTTCTACACGAATACAGATACCCCACTTGTTGTTTTTCCTCATATTTATGAAGCCTAATGCAGCTATTCAGGCCAAAGTCCTCAAATAATGATTTCCGTTTTATAAGGGATATTTTACCCCCATCATCGTCTATACCGCTTTAGCCTGTGTACAGGGTCGCGGGGCCCGGAGTCTATCCCAGGAGACGTATTAAGGCACGAGGATTTCAATGTGTGTGTATGTGTGTGTAATTGTGTGTAAGTATTTCCTTCTGCACTTACTGTACTTCCCTACAGAATCCTGGTGTGGAGCCTCTTGAATACTGTGTGTGAAAGTGTCTGTGACTGAGTTCAAGTCGATCAGTAGCCGGGTGAAGGTGAAAGAGAGGGAGGCCGTAATGAAGGTGAGCTGCAGCTTGTGAGAGTCATGTTTGTAGGCCGCACTGCATGAGAACTGAATAGGAGCGCTGGATATGAGCGTCAGCCAAATGCCTAAATGTAAAATGTAAAATGTTCAGTGTAGACATTGTGTTTTGAATCTGCACTAATAAGAAACTCTGAGTTAGTCCTGCAGAGTGAGCACAAGTACGGAGGCACGAGGTTAGACCGGAGTTATACAACAGCTCTGAGAGGGAGAGGGGGGGGGGGGTGAGGAGGGTGAGCATTGTAATCTATTAACCAAGAGCTGAAAGTAAAGTGTTACAGTAGCTCTGTACCAGCAGCACATCATTAATGAAATATTACAGTGCCATGAACTTTTCCACATTTTGTCATGTTACAAACACAAACGTAAATGTATTTTACTGGGATTTTATGTGACAGACCGACACAAAGTGGAGGAAGGAGAATTATAAATGACGTTCAGATTTTTTTTTTTTACAAATAAACATGTGTGGCATGTGTTTGTATTCACTGGCCCTCCAGGACTGGATTTGGAGACCCCTGATCTAAACCATTCCATTGTAGCTCTGGGTGTATGTTTGGGGTCGTTGTCCTGCTGGAAAGTGAAACTCCCCCCCCCCCAATCTCAATTTTTTTTACAGACTCTAACAGGTTTTCTTCTAAGATTGCTCTGTATTAACCTCCATCAATCTTCTGACCAGCTTCCCCGCCCCTTGCTGAAGAAAGGCATCCTCACAACATGAAGCCGCCACCACCATGTTTCACATTGCTAGTTTTGCATTTAGGCCAAAAAGTTCAATTTTGTTCGCATCTGACCAGAGCACCTTCTTCCACATGTCTGCTGTGCCTCCCACATGGCTTGTCGCAAACTGGAAACAGAACTTCTTATGGCTTTCTTTCAACAATGGCTTTCTTCATAACACTCTTCCATAAAGGTCAGATTTGTGGAGTGCTAATAGACTAACAGATTCTCCTCCAGAGTTACCCTGGGACTCTCGGCTGCTTTCATTTAGCAAATCAGTTGATTCAGTGAATCTCTCATGTAATAACCGAGAGTCGCTCCTACATTCAGTACGCTCAGTGAATCAGCTGAGTCAGCAAACCTTTTAAATTACAACCAAGGTTACCTACACAGTCATTTAGCAAATCAGTTGAGTCACTGAATCTTTCGGTCCTGGCTGAGATTCGCCTTTTGTCATTTAGCAAATCAGTCGTTTCAGTCCGTCTCAGTCGTAAACAAGAAGAACTCTTTTAAATATGGAGTGAATTAAAATAAACTTGTAGAGAGTCATGTGATCAGGCTGTTTGTCACACAACAGAATCAATGAACAAATCAGAACCAACTCAAACCTGCAGGGGTCATAAAACCTGGATCCCTGGGACTATACGAATTAATCACAGATCATATCACTTCTATTTGCAAAACTATTCATTTACATATCCACATGATTAGTTTTTAATAACATCACCGTGATTCATAATGATTAATTTGGCGAGTCGTGTTGAGGAATGTGACTTATGTCCCTATAGTAATTTCACATCCATTGGGTTATGTTTATTTTATATATTTCGTCTTGTCTGATGAATAGCGCTATTGAAAGCGGCGTAATGAGTCACTCTCGCATCACTTTTCCGAGAAATTTTTATTTGGGAGTTTATATGGCTGCGTATTAAACAATAAGGTGCACTGTATCCCGATCCCAAGATAGAAACAGGCGGTTTTTCACCATTTTTCTGTGCACGTGTACAGAGGTAGAAAACCTTGCATATTTAATAAATAGTCAACTATCATAGTAAAGTTTAGCATCATTGATACGATATAAAATACCGTAGTATGATTTTTGCTTATGAGAAATTAAATTAAGTAATGATCAGATTTACAGTTTAGAGAGAGAGAGAGAGAGAGAGAGAGAGAGAATGCTGTGCGAGCACAGGGACAACACTGATTCATTCTTAAACATTATTTCTGTCTATTCAAACACACACATTCACACCATCCAAATGGACACACACACACACACACTCACTCACAGAGGAGAGAACAAAGAGAGCCAGACACAATAGGGAAGAGCCAGAGACCAGTCTACATAAACAGAGAGAGAGAGAGAGAGAGGAAAAAAGAGAGAGATTGTGTGTGAGAGTGTGTGTGTGTGTGTGTGTGTGTGTGTGTGTGTGTGTGTGTGTGTGTGTGTGTGTGTGTGTGTGTGTGTGTGAGAACGAGATAGATGGGGGGGCATGCATCTAACTGAGGAAGAAAGCAAGGCATCAAAAGAAGCTTGTGACAGATACAAAGAGGTAAAAGGCGGCAGAGAATCTGAAAGCAGGAGAAACAGATGAGAGAAGGAAAGGAGGGAAAACTGAACAGATGAGTGAGGAAAAACAAAAGAGTGGACTCACCAGCCGAGCGTCAGCATGGACTCGATCCAGTGGACAGCGTCCAGCACACATCAACACCTCTGTAGGGGAGAGAGAGAGAGAGAGGAGCGGAGAGAGAGAGAGAGAGAGAGAGATGGTGATATTTCACTCTGCCTTGTGCATGTGTGTGTGTGTGTGTGTGTGTGTTCACTCAAGCAGTAAGTCTCAAAAAAGTAAATGTTAACTTTTTAGTGTGAAGGGGGGTCAGGGGTCTCCGGGGTTTTGTTAATGAATACACACAAACTGTGTGTGTGTGTGAATAATGTGCAAACATTTTTTTTTGGAGATTATATGATGCTTATTTTAATATCCAAATCAAGGTATTTATAGCCACATGCGACGCCCCCTCCTCTTCAACAGAACATGCACAGAGGCCACGCCCCCTCCTCTTCAACAGAACATGCACAGAGGCCACGCCCCCTCCTCTTCAACAGAACATGCACAGAGGCCAC
>JAQQZT010000037.1:3941807-3952082 GCA_030068275.1 Clarias platycephalus | reverse complement strand
GAGAGAGCGCGCGTGTGAGAGAGAGCGCGCGTGTGAGAGAGAGCGCGCGTGTGAGAGAGAGCGCGCGTGTGAGAGAGAGCGCGCGTGTGAGAGAGAGCGCGCGTGTGAGAGAGCGTGTGTGTGCGTTGGTGGTTTTCCTAAAACCTCAGTGTGTTTTATTACATTTATATCAGAGTTCTTCCATAGATTTAAAACTTGTCCTTGTAGAGACCCTCACCAAATCTACGATTACACATTTTTCTTGTTACATTTTTTTCATTTCTTTCTTTGACAGCTAGATTTCCATTAGCATGGCTGTCAGGTTTGAAATATGAAATGATATTGTGAAATTCCTGTACTTTAACCTCTTGTCCCACTCGGTGTGTTTCAGCTCTACCCTTCCTGAAGAACACGGTGGTTCTGCTCTACCCGTTCGCTCTGCTCGGGTTCCTCTACGTTCTCTCCGTCACACTGGGCTGGAACTTCACTAAAGGTCTCTGCTGGTTCTACAAGTACAGAGTGCAGTAGAGGACACTCGCTTCCCGGCACTTTACAGTGTGGGTTGTTCTACTCTCAGAGACTCGCACATTGTCACCGTCACTTCCTGGACTTTTGTATACTTTGTAAATAAACTGTTTGTAGCTAAAGACAACAAAGAAATAATGTGGGAAATGTTTATAATGTGTTTTTTTCCCCTTTTTTTTCTTTTTAAAGCTTGATTAATTTACCTGATCTGATCTGATTTAATGAAAAGCTGAGGTCTGAATGCAGACTTTAATGTGTTAATGATGGAATGTGGTTGAGGATATTTCATGCTTCTTGGTCAAAACAAGTCTATTAAACAGACTGGCAGACTTCTTCACTTCTTCAGCTGCCCGTATTATTTATGTTTGTACATCCGTCTCCTTTACATGATCAATAATCTGATGATGGACTAAAAGCAGGCAACAGTTCACTATGATATTCATGTACAGTATGCATTAATATCCCTATTATATGATGTACCTTAACATCTCTGGGAGAATGGGTTAAAAGTTTAATATTTTAGATGTCGTGGATGCAAAAACAATAGACATTAAATAGAGTGAAGGATCCATGTGTGTAAACGCCTTGTTGTTAAGAGAGATAAGAGGAACGTGACCAGACTAGTGTGAACTGACAGGAAGCCTTCAGTAACTTATCACTCTTTATGAACGTGGTGAGCAGAAGAGCATCTCAGTATGATACTCGGATTCTTCTTGGCAGATGTTAGAAACCTGATGTGGTCAATATATGTTTATTGTTCCTGCTGGAAGTTTAAAACCAGTTTGTCTTGAAATCTTGGAGATAATAAAAAGCAGTAATGGGAAGAGCCACAATGAAATAAATCATGGATCATCGGAGCAAACAAATCTGCTCAGCCCGGTGTGACGGAGCAACCAGAGTCCAGCAGCGCGCAAATGAAGATTCACTAAAGCTTGATTAAAGACAACTGTTTATATTACATACAAATACAAGGAAATATACACAGTTATCAAAGTTTAAATGAGTTTAATGTAGTCACTAAAGATTGACATGCTATGGAAATTTTGAATTTCTAATTTTTATTACCTTACAATAACTTGCACATATAGAGATCTGAATCCTAACACAAACATGAAGTTCAGCTCAGTTTGTCTTCAATTTTCATTTCTAATTCTTTTTGTTTAAGATCACTTAGACTTCTTGTCAGTTCACATCAGTCTGTTCATGTTTTGTTTGTTTTGTTTATGCATGATCATAAACACAGAAAAATTCATGATTTAAGGATTTTTTTTGTGGCTCAGGTTAAACAAAAGCATTATTGTTCACATATTCATTACACTGAGTGAGTGCACAGTAAAGTGCTTTATTCTTCACAAATCCCAGCTTTTATTAGAAGGCTGGTGTCACAGGCAGGGTTAAGGCTATAGCCCAAGGCAACTTGGTGGGGCTTGAACCGTTAATCTTCTGATCAGTACCCTAGAGCCCTAACACACTGCGCTACCCCATGCCCTACCTGTTGTAACTTCAGTTATTATACACAGCTGCATCCTCTGTATGAGCATGTCTGGGCAGGGTGTGTTTAAGAAGATGGACTGCCCCAAATCCAACCAGATTGGTGGAGAATGATAAAATTCCCCCCACTTACACAGCGTATCAATTTGATATTCATGAAGGAAAAGAGAGAGCTGTTTCAACCTGAGGGATCCTGACACAAACCGACTCCTCGCCTTCATGCCTTCATTACAGGGATATGGGCTACCAGTGTGTTTACCTTGTTTTCCCGCCTCCACCTCTTACCTGGAGCACACACATTTAAAATATGTCTTATACTGTATTTTGCAAAACCCTTTTACATCTGATATGAGATCCAGATAATCTCTGGATGCAGTGCTGGTCTCAAGCCCGGACAGAATGGGAGTCTGTGTGTAAAACCTGTGCCAAGTTGTGTGCGGATTGGATGGACCACTGTGGAGACCCCCTGACGGGAGCAGCCGAACAGCATTAACAACAAACGCATTCGAACAAGGTAAAGGAGGGAGTATTATTTTGCCACTTATATGGTATTTACTCAAAATGATCCCAAGGTTAACAGTCTGATGTACAATACTGTGCAAAAGTCTTAGGCACATGCAAATAAATGGCATCAATCAAGGATGCTCTATAAAGCCCAGTAAAGTGAAATTAATGAAATATAGTCAGTATTTGGTGTGACAAACCCTTTAGTGTCAGGTACAATTGTTACTCCATTCATTGTCGGCCAAATACACTCACTGTTCGGTAATCGGAGAGTGAAACACAGATAAGAAATCGATAAAGTAGATCGGATAAAGATGAAGTTTTGTCTAAAAATTACTCCAGCATGTTAAAATTCACTTATAATTACAGTAAACCACTTTTACCAACAGCACTGTTATTTTAGTAGTGAAAATATGAACTAATCCCAGTAAAAATATTCAGTTTAGCTTTTCTAATTAATATCTATTGGTGCAGGTGTTTGTTTACATTGAGCAATTCAATCCGACACATAACTGTTCATAACTTCACTTTTACTCAACATTTTCAATTCGTTTATTTTAACCTCAGGTAAATACCAAAGTCCTGCAAAAAATATTTTTTATTAAATTCTGACCAGCCAGTTAAGCCTGATGATGTGACCAAATCTGGCTGGACAGACATACATACATACAGACAGAAAGTTTTCTAAACCCCAGAAAACTTTGTTTCGGGTCCTCCAATATATATATAACATAAAGATATCAGTGAAAGAGCGAGTTCTGACCAATGTACAGAGAAAACTTTTCTTTATTATTATTCTTGAGCCTCCAAGAACAAACTGGACTTAAACACATCTCCTGTTATACTGAACTTCCAGTCTCACGCTGAATGATGCAGATCCATCCCTCCTATCCATTATCACCCAGATGAGGACGAGTTCCCTGTTGAGTCCGGTTCCTCTTAAGGTTTCTTCCTATTTCTATCTCGGGGAGTTTTTCCTTGCCACCTTCGCCGTCGTCCTCAGCGTGCTCATCAGGGACGGTCTTATCATTGTGATTCATACACGTTCACAATTTATACAAACTTCAATAATTCTTTTGATTGTGTAAAGCTGCTTTGCGACAATGACTATTGTTAAAAGCGCTACAGAAATAAAACTGAATTTAATTTAATTTTTATAGATTATCATTTTTTGTGAAATTATTATGAAATGCATAATGCAAGTTTTTTTCCCCCTAAAAACAAAAAATATATGTAGTGATTGCGTCAACCTTAACACTTTTAGTTTGACTTCAGGTAAATGGGGGCAGGATCGTGATGCCACACCCTTTTTCGGTGGTCTATATCAGGGGTAATAATACTCCTTTATAAACATCTTTTATTTTAAAGCTGGGTTCACGCTGTACCTTTGGTGTGAAAGTTTTTTCATAACAGTCACCACCCTGGGTGTATAAGGGCACTAGTAGGTAAGTAGGGAGGAGTGTCGAGGCGAAGCGACCTCTATACAGTGCCGGCGGCGGAGAGCACTGCGCATGCGTCAACTTGCCAGTTCTGCCCGAGTGACGTCAGAAGCAGCATGGCGGCCAAGGTGACTCCGGCTTTACACACCCGCTTTATCTAGGGGGGAAAAATCACGCTTTTCTTGCCGGCTTGCAGGTGGTTTTGGAGTTTTCGAGCGTGTTTAGGTGTTTAGATAGAGGATAGGGGTGTGAATACTTTCCCCCTGGTGTCTTGTTTAGCTTCGGCTAGCTTGTTAGCATGTTTTCTTCTTTTGCACTGCTGCTCCGCGCGCTGTTAGCCGTTAGCCGGTGGACCGTTGAGAAAATCTGCAGAGCTCTGAGACTCCGTAGATTTAACGGTTACTTAAATATAGTTATTATTTAAACAGTAAATATACATCGTAGTAATTTGAATGTTAATGTACATTTCTGGTTTAAACCCTGATTATTTGGCTTCAGGGCATTTATTCCTGGCCAAATCACTCCCACCGTGACTTAGTGATTATGATAATGATGATTAGTTTAATTTGACATGTTAAGTGTTGATTAAGTTGTTGATGGACCCTGGTAGATCTTTAACCCTCCAGTTAAAGGTGCGTCCTTAAAGCTCATTCAGATGCAGGAAGTGTGTGTGTGTGTGTGTGTGTGTGTGTGTGTGTTGCCCTTGATGTGTTGCTGTTAGGATTTCTAGCTTGAAGGTTGAGTGCATGAGGCAGTAAGGACTATAAGGTGCTCAGTGACTCTGTGTGTGTTTAAACCACACACTGTTACAGCAGTCTAACGTAGAGATTCGCTCGTTTCTCTTTTCAGGTCCAGTCAACCAAAAGGGCCGACCCCAACGAGCTCAAAGGCATCTTTCAAAAGGTAAGATTTTTTTTAAAAAGTGTCACTCATCGTGTCATGTTTTTTTTCCATATCAGAGTTGTCGTCGTTAGTCTTTTGCACAGATTTAACCTCGGATGACCTTCCTGACACAACGCTCTCGTTTTATAAACCGTGCTTGGTGGGACCGGCGCTGTGTGACAGTGGCTGGGGTTTGGGTGTTGCATGGAAATCAAACCCTGGTCTTCTGCATGGCTATCTGAGTGAAAAGGAAAACAATTATTTGTTCGGGGCATCATGATTATATGGTTTTGTGCTTTATCTGAAGCACTCAATAGTACTCAGGCTTGTTTTAATCTTTCAACAGCTCCCCGTGATCTCGCTATAATTAATCACATCCTTCTGTTTGTACCATATTTAAGATTAGTATTAAGATTCAGCTATTTGTCACATCTACCTTAGAGCACAATGAGAAAATTTTTAGTTTTTAGGAAGCTGGGGTCAGAGCACTGGGTTAGCTAGGATTGAGCAGACAGGGTTTAGGGGCTTCAGGGTCAGGGGTTCAACAGTGGCAACATCATCAACTTTGCATTTCTGTGTGTTAACAATGAAAGCAAGAATCAATGCAAGAAATGTGCAAATTAATAGACAAAAGCTGTGTCATGTTACGCTATTTAAGGATTTACCAAGCACCCCCTGTAGAGCCGCCTTTGCACAACGGTTGCTATGGTTACAGATGTATCCGGGAACTTTCTCCACCAAGTTCGACTTAAGTCCAAAAACTTCTGGTCTATGTCGTGCTTTTTGTTTGAGATCATTTAGACTTCCTGCCAGTTCTCACCCGTTTGTTCATCCAGCTTTGATTTATCTAGTTTTCAAGGATGTGTTTTTTTTGTTGTTGTTTTTGTTTTTTTGTCCAAAGTCAGGATCAGCCTCTGTGAGGCAGCATCCGGCTGATCCGACTCTGAACTCGCTGATTGTTCTTGAATTAGGACTGATTAGTAGAGACGGGAATCACCAGTCAACCTTCCACACATTAAAGATGTGATTCTATAAGTATCATGATTTTATAAAAAATCCTTGGCTTAATTTTGTTGCCATTTTAAAACTTAAAGAAAAGTCTAATACAATGCAAATTTAAATCAATTTAAATGTAGCTTGTTTCTTATAACTTTCATTTTCTCACTTAAAAAACCAAGCGCAGCATTTAATCAATGCACAGACACAAGAGTTTAACTTTTCACTTGAAATTGAATTAAACACACAGCTTTTGTGACTGAGCAGCGCGTATCTGTCATCCGCCATAATTATTATTTCTAAACAAACTTGTTAAATAATTCATTCGGGATGAAAATGTGTAAATACAGTAGTTTGTCTTCCACCTGTAGGATTATTTTAGAAAATAATTTTTATGGCCTCAAATGCCTTCAAAGTCTCAAAACTAAATGTCACATTGAGCACGCAGGTTTTAAATTCCTTTCTATTTGCATTTGCGTCTCGTTTCCTTGTTTAGGTCACAAATAGTGTATGGTTGTGCATGTGAAATTTGCCTGTTTGCTGTTTTTTTTTCTTTCTTTCTTTCCCCCTTCGTTTTTTATTACTATACTTTGTTTTCTTCACAAACGACTGTATAATGACATTTCATGATAAATCCTGTGTATCTCAGAAGTATCATGCTGTGATATTGTTGGATAGCGCAGTACTGTATAACTTTAGTGGCCTTGCGCTTTGAGTATGATGAGTTTTGAACTTATGACCTTTTTTCTGTCATCCCAAGCACACATTCGTTAGTCTAACACCACTGGTCACTATTTTTGCATTATACACTCCCCTGATCTTTCACACACATGCACGCACAAGCATAAATACAGCACCAGGTATGTAGGTGTCATAAATACAACCTAGAAGACATTATTTTACTCTCTGTGCAGTTGCTTCAGTGTGAGAAGCCGAATCCCAAATCATACAGAGTGTAAATATAAATGCCTCTCTGTGGAGCGCTGTAGTGCCGTAGGCTGTGTAGTCCCTCTATGTAGACTTATAATATTCTGTACATCCTAAGAAATGCGCTGAACAGAGGTCTGCTCTCAGTATGAAGTAAAAGTTAGCGCGCCCTTTATCGAGTCAAACAAGCGTTCAGATTTACGTTCATCTATTAATACACGATTAAGATTTTATTGACTTTCCTCTAAGAGCATCAGCTCGTCTAGACATAAAATGAGAGGGTTGTTGTTTCTCCACAGATCTTAAAACAGTGCAGAGTTGTCTTTCAAAGAGCCCGGGTTGTCCAGGTCATGACTCCACTGATGTTTAAACCTTTACTGCAGGACTTCTAGCTCTTTTCTAGTTTGTTGGTATTTTTGCTCCTAGCCGTGTGTAAAGGTGAATCTGTTCCTTTTGGTGGGAAAAAAGTAACCAACAGGAATGACAGGTTTTTATATCCTGCGAGTCTGTGTATTAAATGCCCTAAGGTGTAGAAGCTGGTGGTATTAGGCGTTACTTTAGGTGGCTTATAGAATGTAGAGGCAGGGGTTAAAACCTTATTCCTGCGTTTTCGTCAGGAATCGTAAGCTGAACTCTAAATCTTCACAGAGGATAAATGCCCAGTAGGGCTGCACGATTTTATTTTAAAAATAAACAAATAAAATAAAACTTGTACAGACTTCAGTATTTAACTATTCAATGTAATATTGTTATTCAAATGTATTTATCGAGGCACTAATGATCACATTAAGAGGATGTTTTCCAATATTTATTCACCTCAAAATTAAGTGTTAAACATAATGGTTAAATAATGGCGTAAATTCCAGACTGTATGTACATTATCTGTAATAAACTTCAATCTTGTGTGATCAAATAATTGTAGAGGTCCAGACTGCCATGTTTTTATGTTCATTTTACATTAATGTGTGTGATTGAGTTTTTATCTTACTTTTAATGAAAAGTTACTTTTTAATTTGAATGTAATTATTTTATTTGTATTTACTTTTAGTGTTTAATATTTCTCATTCTTTATGGTTTTTCAGTTCATTTTCTGCACATTATCTTCCGTTACTGTTTGATTTTAATGTATTTTCTCTCTCTCATTATCTTTTTCTCTCTCTCTCTTTTTCCATGTCTATCTCTCTCTCATTCTCTTTCCGTTTCTCTCTCCCTCACTCTCTCTCTCTCTCTCGCGCGCGTTCTCTGTGTCTCTCGGTCTATTCTTCTCACTGTTGAATGTGACAGAGCTGGACTTTCTAGATCAGTGTGAGAACAATCACATCTTTTCATGTTTAGTTTTAGGAAATCAGTTTTAAATGTCTCATTTGATCCTGAAAGTGCGCACTACACAGTCTGACACACAGCTCTGGGTGATTTTTGGACAGTAATTTTAAAGCTTGTGCAGTATGTTGTCATTTCACAATCTGAAACAGGAGACGTAAATATCCAGCTCCTAATGATCACCTGCAATGGAGCGAAGTTCACGCGGTGGCTTCTTGAACAGATTCACACAAAATTCAGGAATAAGGAATGTAATCTAATCACCTGCTATCTCCTCGTTGTTGATGTTGTCGTCATCGTGCGATGATTTCCCAACTCGGGCCGGGGTGGTCTTGTATTCAGGTACATTATAAAATCAGGCACGTACATTTATACTTACGGCAACATAGAACTTTTTTCACGTGCCATCATTTAATTAACAAGAAAGACAAAAGAAAAACCATGTAGTTACAGTCATGTGCTGCTAATCATCAGCCTTTGATTAACTGATTATTATCAGGTGTTCAGATCTCTATAAAAGCAGAAGTTTTGGCAGTTTGCTGGTCTGGAGCGTTCAAGTGTGTGTTGCCAAGAGGGAAAGACATAAGCAATGGTTTTAGAGAACTAGAAAACTAAAAAGAGTGAGAGAGATTATTCAGTGGCTCAAGGCAGTAGCAAATTTTCTCTGGACCTGAGGAATCTTAGTCACTGAGTCAATCCTGAACTCCTCTGTATACCATAATGTTTTAGAAACAAATGTGAGGCCATGTGTCCAACAGCTAAAACTTAGTTACACAACAGGACAATGAAACACACCAGGAAATCTACATCAGAATAAAAAGTTAAAGAATCTGACTGAAGACAAAATCATCTGATAGTCATACAGGAAAAAATATTGCTATTTAAGGTGGATTTACACGCTTTTGAATCATGGAGGTACTTAGTATTGCTCAAATGTTTGTTTTTTTTTTCTTTTTTTTTTTTTTTTTTTTCTTTGTTTTTTTTTTGTAAAATAAATAATGGCTGGAAAAAAAAGTGCTGATGTTTGTTAGCGGTTCATATTCGTCTAATACTGAGACCTGTCGTGATCAGGTGATTTAAAAAATGTTTGTCAAGTTTTTACACAATTTTTTTTAACATGATTATATAAAATTTTTTTAATTTAAATTTCGGTAATATTTCGGCATTTTAATGTCCGCTCATGAGTAAAACGTGACCGTAGTTGATTGAATCGCTCATGGCTTGTGTCACGTGATAATTGCTCTCAGCATGTGAAAGTTAATCTGTTCTTCACGCCTGGAAACGTCTTCATCTTTATCATGTCTTTAACCCTTTTGTGATGGACACAGATATTGTCTGAAAGTGTAACTCAGAAGAAAATTTATATTTAAGCACGACTTGATTTATAAAAGTCCCAAATCTGTGTCTGTCAGAATTTCCTGCTATTTTCTTTAACTATGTAAACTTTTAACATGCTCTTTCTTTCTGTTTCCTTGAGTTTTCTTTATTCCTTCTATTACAGAACTAAGTAAGTACAGTGAGGAGGTCAATTTAGATTTGCGTTCCAGGACAGGACCAAGGCCAAACCCCTCTCTCTCTCTCGCTTTGTCCATGTATCTGTAGCTTTAGAATAAAGTCATAAAGCGACCTTTGAAAAAGCATAAGAACATGGATACATAGCAGGGGATTCGTCCAAGATAAAAAAAATTGAAGAAAAAAAAAAAAAGTAAATATTTCACTTGACGTTAACTGAAGTGAAATCCCTGGGGGTTTGCCTGAGGCAAATGTACCTTAAAGACCTTCAACAGACAGAAACTCAACAGAATGGAGTTGGTCTTAATAGCTAGATCAGAAGTTTGCGTTCCCTAACCCCTAAATTAGTGAATAAACTTATGCTGACTGAACACAGGACACGGTTGACTGTGGACAAGAATTGGTCTTGGACGCTATTGTGGGATTTTTAATTATTCAGTAACACAACTTTATTCATCCCTCAGACATAAAAGAAAGTTGTCTACAGAGGAGATTGTGTGTGTGTGTGTGTGTGTGATTTCCATGCAGCACAATAGGAGTGTGGAGTCGCACCTTCTTTTCTTTCAGCTAATCACACGCAAATCTGTGCGCCTGCACACACCGGGATTCATTGGCTTCCTCTTTCTCACTGTGTGTGTGTGTGTGTGTGTGTGTGTGTGTGTGTGTGTGTGTGTGTGTGTGTGTGTGTGTGTGTGTGTGT
>JAQQZT010000037.1:3922236-3933309 GCA_030068275.1 Clarias platycephalus | reverse complement strand
GCTGCATTCACGCGCATCTCGGATGGTCTCATTTCCTGATGATTTGTGCTTTTAATTTTTTTTATTTAATCTAATAAACTGTTAATTTATAAAAATATAAGAATCTAGAGGACAAATATTTCAATCGACAGTTCAGGCATTTAAGTGGCACCGAAATTCGCGTTCTGTTTCGGTCCGGTACATACCAGTTATATTGGCACCGATTTTCGGGACCCAACACTAGTTCTTACTCTCACTTACTTTTTCTAACTTTGCATTTATATCTACACTTTGCATATATCACAAACCAAAAGGGGATTTAATTTTTTTTGTTTGTTAGCGTATATAATTATTTATATTCTCTTGTCATTGGTACTCTTATATTAGATAATTTGCGCCCACACAATAATTAATGGCATCAAATCCACTGTCCATCTAAACATCTTTCGGCTTTATTATTCACTTAATGAAAAAGAATTAGAAGCATTCTTTAATGACGTGTTGAGCAACAGAAGGGTCGTTTAATCACATTGTGTTAGAAACAGTGTTTTGATTGTATGTTCAGTGCACAATAATTAAGAAATCTCAACTCGCGTAGAGGCATTGTGATGAATATCAGCACAGCTGGGATGCAATCGTAGGCACCAGGGCGTGGCCTGAGTGCTAAAGGCATCACAGCCATGCGTATAGTCATCACAACAGCATCACCTTGAGTGTGATACTTCTTTTATACAAACACAAATTATTATCAGTGAATTATGATTTGTTTATTTCAATCGTACACAACTCATAAACTTCCACGGCCGGATGGAACTTAACTAATCTTAATTAATGAGCTGCTGACCAACAGTTAGTGTAATTAACAAACAAAATGTGAGGAGAATTAATCATGAAGGTAGTGGACAGTCCTGTCAATCTCGTACGTCTCTCTTTATATTTCCTCTTATTCCACTTTAGAATAAAGAGCTCTGCTAACTTCTAGGGTTAAATCCCAAATTGTACACTATGGCACACTTAATGAATGAACACTATCACTACTTTTCCCACACACCAAGTAGTGCTCTTGATCAGGGATTAGATGGGCATTTGGGATTTAGACTTGTGTTAGGAGCCAGTTAGCTTTGTACCTGTAAATCAAATAACATTAACGATTCAGACAAGATTTGGAACGACTTGGAAGCAATTAGTAATGAGAAAGTGTAGTTGATTTATTTTATTTATTAAATTTTTTTTTAAAGATGACAACCTTATCAGATGTGTTTTCTTGCTGAAAGTGCTTCTGTGACTGGTTTTGAATGTGAGTTTTTGCAAGCGGCTGCTCTCGTAGTTAACGTTTGTTCGATCTCCTGTCACGCAGAGTGATGCATATAAACCTCCCAGTGCTGTTACTGTCCATTATCACCACTCGTGGAACGCCTCTCATCCAATCAGATTGCTCGGTCGGAAATAACTGCTGTATAATGTTTAATATTTTGGACTAACAGTATTATTCCCGCTCCCACAGGCTGGTGGGTCTCAGGTGATATTCACCAATCCACTTGAGATCGTCAAGATCCGTCTCCAGGTTGCTGGTGAGATCACCACAGGCCCCAGAGTGAGCGCGCTCAGTGTGATGCGGGATCTCGGCTTCTTCGGTCTCTACAAGGTAACACACACCGTGCAGATCTCCACATGATCGCATCTGAAAGGCAGGAGCGCAAGGCCAAGCCTATTAACACGATTATTAACAAGCCTATTAACACGATTATTAACAAGCCTATTAACACGATTATAATGAACTGAAACACTTTAAACAATTGCACTGTGTGTTTTTAGGGAGCAAAGGCTTGTTTCCTGCGTGATATTCCCTTTTCCGCAATCTACTTCCCTGTGTACGCTCACACTAAAGCATCATTTGCTGATGAGGAAGGAAGAGTCGGCGCGCTGCAGCTGCTCACCGCCGGAGCCATCGCTGGTAAACACTCCTGTCAAGCAATCACCTGTTACATCCCACTGTCCAAACACAAAATGCTATGGTGTATATAGTATGAGGAGTGTATTAGTGGTCTGATATAAAGGGCTAAAATATAAAGGCGTATACAGTGGAACCTTCGATTACGAGCATAATTCATTCCAGAAGCGGGCTCGTATTTCAAAACACTCGTAAATCAAATCAAATTTCTCTTAAGAAATAATGGAAACTCAAATTATTTGTTCCACAGCCCAAAAAAATAAATACATAAAAATAATTAACACAAAATATTAAGTAAAAAAAAAGCAAATTAACCTGCACTTACCCTTAAAAAAATATATACATATCGACAGATAAGTGTTTCCGTTTGTGCAAACATAAAATGTTTTACATACACACGTGGTCACAGTGATATAGTAAACAGTACACACATGCACGGATGTTAATTGTACCAGTAAGAGACCCAGCAGGGGAGACGATTACCCACAATTCCGCAGAGCAAGAGAGAGAAAAACTGCTCGGCGTCAAAACAAGAAGCGCATGCCTGATACATAGTACTCGTAAACCAAGACTTGTTCGTCAAAATTTATTAAAATTCTTTGCGCGTTTTGCAGAACACTCGCGAACCGCGTTACTCACAATCCGAGGTTTCACTGTACATAAAAAAAATACTTACAAGGTCTGTTCTGGGAGCACGTTCGTAAGTCCGATTTGTTCGTAAGTCGGACAAAGTGAGTCTTACACCCCTATCTCACCTACATGGAGTTTGCGCAGTTTCATGTGGTGGCTATAAGTACAGTTTGTGATTCACCAGGAATTTTTACAGTTTTGGCGTAGTGATTACGTTTAAAATCTTTCCGTGTGAAAAATTTTTTTTTTTATTTATATATATATTTAATTTTTTTTTTTTTTTTTTTTTTTGCCTAAAACCGCGACACACCGTGAGTCAAACCACGTAGGAGAGAGGGGTTTGGTGTTTTGGTTTCACATTATACTCTCTTGTACATTAGTAAGGCGGGGACTTACTGTATATATTTACTTTTGTGTCCTCCACATGATGAAACATACCTCAGCGTTCTCAAATTCTCATTACAAAGCGTAAACACTGGATATTCTCGATTCTTTGGTTGAACAGGAGTCCCAGCTGCCTCACTAGTCACCCCGGCTGATGTCATCAAAACGCGACTGCAGGTGGCGGCCCGTGCGGGTCAGACCACCTACAACGGCGTTATCGACTGCTTCCATAAGATCATGAAAGAGGAGGGCTTCAGAGCTTTCTGGAAAGGAGCAGGAGGTAAAAAAAAATCACACACACGTACACTCAGTTTGGAGTGATGAGCTGAGATCAAACCTGCATTTGCATTCATGTTCATTATGTAACTGTACAGACCTGTCTCTAGTTACTTACTGCAGCTACAAGTGATAAACTGTAAAAAAAAAAAAAAAAAAAAACTATATATATATACACACACACACACACACACACACACACACACACTGTATATTGGGGTTTTTTAAGTAATCCAAAATTTCTCCCCCTTCTAGCTCGTGTTTTCCGTTCATCGCCTCAGTTCGCTGTGACCCTTTTGACCTATGAGTTACTACAGAGATGGTTCTATGTCGATTTCGGCGGACAGTAAGTACTGACTTCACGAGTCCTCCCTGCACCATGAGAAAAAAAATCATGCTAATAAGCATTTAGATGTAAATGTTCTTGTCATTTAATTACTTGAACAGCCAAGGAGTTTCATTTATCTGGACCACTTTGATGTGGGATATTATAACCTCTGACCTTCCTTTTGTCCTCACAGCCGTCCATCCGGTTCGGAGCCGACACCGAAGTCCCGTATCTCCGAGCTCCCCCCTGTAAATGCAGAGCACGTCGGAGGTTACCGGCTCGCCGCCGCTACGTTCGCCGGCGTCGAGAGCAAATTCGGACTCCATCTGCCCAAATTCAAATCGTCCGGCGTGGTCAGCATCCAGCCCGCTAAAGCGGCAGCTCCTTAAACGGGCCACGCCCACGTCGGTCCTGTTCTCCAGAGGCTGTGTGTGTACGTGTTGATCACCAGCCTGCTTTGCTCCGGTTTTTAGTTTCAGTTTGTTGTTGTCGTCATTGTGGTGGGGGGAGACGGTGGGTTTTATTTACCGCTAGGAGTTCATCAGTGCCTCCTCTGTTTCGACGGAATGTTTCAGTTCATGCGTTGAAATGAGCTGCTTGAGCCTTTTGTTTTATTCTGACTCTAACTCGGGTGATGTGGGACAGCGGTGGTTGCCTGATCCTCTTTAATTCCTTATCACATCTTAATATGACTGCTGCGTGTGTATGTATATACATGTTACTGGGTGCTTGGGGATGATTTAGAGAGATTTGGCAACCATTCATTTTCAGAAATCTGGCAACTCCTCTGATCAGACGAACATATTATAAATTATTGAACCATACTGAGCATGAAAATGACGCTTCTTCCAAAAAAAACAAAAAAAAAAACCTGTTTAGAAGAGAGAGAGAAAAATATAACGAAATCCAGCTGTGTTACATTCCATACCTGACACTGTTACTGTAAATATTCCACCTCTTACTAAGTATGAGACCAATAGAGCACTGAGTAGGCTGTTACTGAATGTCGAAGACTGTTTTATAAATACAGGAAGATGTTCATAAAGGGTACCTGAGGATGTATGTTTGTTTTCCTCACCTAAGTTGGAACCGATGTTCTCACGACGTGGTGTGAGCACACAAACACAGTTACTCATTAAATTTGTGAACAAATAAAACAAACACAGCAATGATGCAGATCAGAAAATCAACTCCAATACTAATTATATCTAATAATTTGAGTTGATGGTAAAACAACATCATTTAAAGAAGTAGATGAAAAAAAAAATGCCTGTAATGTTCCCTTAAATCTGATCAAGCTGTGTTTAGCACATCATGCAAATATCCTGTAATTGATTCAGATAAGGGTTTTGAAAGGCAGCTATCATTGACACACTCCTAATGAGCTTTAATGCCATCACCCCTTGCAATTGCTTTTTTTTTTGTAGTTGTTGTTTTAATAAACCTCTTATCATTTCAATACTTCTAGGGAGGAAAGGAACAACATAATTCCACAATCACGCACAAAACCTGTTTTATTTCTGATTGATCTTCTCGTCCTGTCCCACTTGACCTGAGTTTTCTGTGCTTGTCTGTGTGTATGCTGCATCTAATCCTTTTTCTCTTCATCATTATTATTATTATTATTATTATTATTTTGCTGGTGTTTAGGCATCTCTTCCTCCTGTTGTGGTATCAAGGCATGTTTTCTGTAGAGCCCCGCCTCCTCCTCTTCCTCCTCCTCCCCCTCTTCCTTGTCCCCATAATGCTTTGCGTAGCTTGCACAAGCCTTGTACATAGTTGTACATCTCTTTTGCACAGAGGAGCGCGGTGCAGTCGTCTTCATCACGGCCTCACACTGATGCGTGTACAGAGGTTCCCAGAGTCCGCTCACTGATCAAAATCAGACCAGAGGCAGAAAAAGAAAATGGAAAAATTTAATAAAATATGAGATGGATATAATTGACCTGATAATGTTTAGGGGATAATTTAAATGCATTTCATTCTTGTATTGTATTTTATGGAAATAAATCATACACAGTTAATTTTAAATTCAGACTGAGTTTTGTTTCACTGCATTTTAAATTTTAAGTTTATTCTGGTTCCTCCGGGCTTAGGGCATAAGTGGTATAGAGAATGAGTGAGTTTATTCTTGTTAACTGGTATCTATTAGCCTCCGCAAATAGTTTAGCCATGCATATAGACTACATACACTACTGACAGGGCTACGTACAGTTATAGTGAACTCGTATAGATCTACCTTTTGGTGTTTTCATATTTCAACAAAAACAACCACATGCCATCTCTCTGCTAATATTCCTGGGATGCCAACGTCTTCAACTTAATATCAGTGCTGAATCCTGACAATGATAACCTCCACACACAAGCTGTGAGTTTACACCCCATTAATGAAGCCAATCTGAACAAAGGGACCAGAAATGTCCATGTTTGGGACTTTGACAATCAGCTATACCAATTTCCAGGCTTTATCCACCTGCATTTCTGATGAAAAATGTGTAGTATCGTTAATTCAAGATGACCATCAGTATTAAACACTATAAATGTTTTAATACAACTAAGACCCGAAGAAGGCTATGTTACTGGTTAGCTGCTAATTTAATACCTAGCCCTTCTAAAGAGATGAAGAAGGATAGGTTAGCCCGAATCCGCTAAACACTAGTCTAGCCTTATTTACTGTATTTATCTTAAACATGGCGTTCAGAGAATGATGGGACTGAGCATTGAGCTGGGGAAGAGTCTCTTGTTATGAGGTCACAATAGGGGCAAAATCAAAAACAAGGGAAAAAGGACAAACAGCAGGGGATGATTTATTCTCATGTGTTTTGTGTGTTCATCTGAATGTCTAAACATGACTAAAAAGTGTTTTTTCTTTTAGTGTGAAAAAAAAGTGGTTTAGTGTGAAACAAATTACCAGACAGTTTATTTTATTTGAGATATCTTCTTATTTCTTATAAGGTACATTATATAGATGATTTGCATTTTTGACCACGACATTAACTAGAAGTGAAATCTTGTATAGCTTCAGTAGAAAGTGTGTGAACCACCCTTCAAGTGAAAGACAAAGACACTGAAATTCACAACTGGAGTTAAAAAGTGACTTTTAATGTAGTACAAGAAAGTGTTTCTTTTTTTTTTTTTTTTTAAAGCAGTGCACCATGTTAAACGCCAGCCTGTAAACTACACAGGATATAAATACACACTTTTAATATGTTCACATCATTTTAGAATTACAGTAACGACAGAAAACTCAGAAAGCCAACATTAACGCTTAACAGTCCCAGTTTTCTCTTTAAAATTCATGAAATGTTCTGCAATATAACTTTTTTTTAACCTGTAACATTTAGCATTGTCTTAAAAATTTATTTATACATTAATGCTAAAATAGTGTTTAATTCGCTCCTAACAGTGATATTTTCAGTGCGATGTGTTGGTCATTAAGGTAATTCTGACATGATGTAAGCATGCTAAAGGCTAACTCACCAGCCCTTTCATTTTTTTCAAATGTTAAAAGGGAATGTGTATAAATATATAAATATTAGTGGTTAAAAGGAAGCATTGATAAACACCTAAATATAAAGGTTTAAGAAAAAAAAATTAATGCTATTTTTTTTAAAGCACTAATAATTTAGATAAATTAAGGGGAAAAAAGCTATAAAAGTGAACAGTCAAAAACAAACACGTCATCATATTGTGCTGAATCACACAGTGTGCACTCTAATCTTACACCAGATTCTCGAGTACTTGAGTGCATGTACGGTGGTAAATTCGCATACGAACACCGCGTCTCACAAATGTTCGCCTTAAGAACTGAAATTTTGCAAGAAATTTGCCTCGACATACCAGCGAACGAACCGAATCGAACTCCGGCTAAGAACTCCTACTTTGTTTGCGTCAGTGGAAAGCCAAGCGAAACGAGTATACATACTTTTTTTTCATGGTTTTTTTTTGTGAATATATAGCACCATGGGTCCCAAGAATGTTTGCAAGAACGATAGCAAGAAGAAAAAGGAGACACTTTCAGTTTCTTTTTTGTCATAAATTAAGGTTAAGTGCGGTTTAATGTCGATTTATTTCAAAAAAATACATAAATGTAGTAAAATATGATGTTTTGATTGTTTTTCAATGCAAAAAATCTGACTACAGCGTTAGAAATTTGTGATATTGGTAATATTTTTGCGTGGCTGGAACAGATTACCTGCATTTACATGATTTCCTATGGGAAAATGTGTTTTGCAATACGAAATTTCGCCTTCAGAACGGAATTAATTTGTATGCCGAGGTACCTCTGTGGTTAAATTAAATGCTAGCGTTTTATCCTTACACTGAAATGACTGATCAAACAGAACAGAAAACAACTTCCACAGAAAGAGGAACTATTCTACAACACCGCTGTCAGGATTTTACTTCATGATCGTTTAGAGTGTCGGCCATTTCGAAAAATTGCAACTACATATATGTAGCAAGTCGTTTCTCAGAGGTTTGTAGCTAAACATGCTAGCTAAACATTACTGCACTCAAGGGTGTGTGGTTTTGTGTATGAACATTTCCTACAGTCTGCTTTTAAACAAACGCCAGAAATCCACTGTTATGCTAGGCTAGTTTATAAAAACAGTAAGTAAAATAGTTTTTTATAAAAATGGAGCTCAAACAACTTCATTTTTTTTTTTGTTAAATAAAAATAAAGACTATGTTCCAAATTAAAATTCATATCCTGAATTTAGTTATTTCAAAATAAAAAACATCAATACGCACCAAAAGATTTGTTAGACCCTTTTGCAAAAACACTCGAACGTTAGCTACCTCAGCAACACTTTAGCCATTTTAGCTAACCAAAGACATTTCCTTCATTGCTACAAAGATGCTAATTAATGTGCGTAATACTAATTTAAGGGGATTTATATTAGGGTCAAGCCAACAGTAGTGCTAATTTAGCACACAAAAAAGCTAATTACTGTAAATATTCAACACAAATGGGCATCTCAGAATGAAACAAAAGCAGAAATTACACCATGCACTTCCTGATAAGATGGAAAATAAAATTCCTAAAGTCTGGAAAATAGAGTAGAGTGCCAGTGCGGTGCTTAATATCATGGTTTCTAGTGGATTAGTGTGAACTTTAGCTCTCGAGATCATCCCTTCCTTCTTAAAAAAAACACACATCTCTATATAACACCTATCTCACTGGCCTGGCTTTTCCCATCATATCGGAAGCTCGAGATTGTCACTCAGGTCCATTTAGAAATATAAGACCTGACTGAGTGGAGAGATCAGTGTGAGCAGCGTGGGCCACAAATCAGGCAGCTAGGCGCTGGGTTGCCAGATCCTCCGCTTCCTCCTGGTTCTCACCGAGTTCGCTTAGTGTTTTCAAGAAGCGTGCCCACTCGTCCTGCCGAGGCACAGCGATCTGCTGCAGAGGGACAAATATGTCAATATGTCTCACTTCAAACAATAATCATTTAAAACTCTTCAAATTATCCATATTTCTTTGAGTATTGATACTAAAATGGGTGTAAGCTTCTAGAAGCATATGACCTGTAAAAATATATTTTTTAAATTAAAGCATTCCATGCAAAATTAAGGATTTCTCCAAATTACTAACAACAGTAGTTTAAATGTTCCAAATATTTAAATGTTAGTTTAAATGTAAACACACACCTTACATTATGTCATAAAACATAGAAAACTTTAGTTTATTCAGTTAAATTTGCTTTTTGTAATCTGCAAAATAATTATTGTTACACCTTTAAATTCCATGGCTACCTCAGTGCTTTGCATGAGAGATGGTTTTTGGTCAAAGCTTCAAAAGCAAGAAAATCTGTAGTGTCCGTAACCATGTCAAATTCATGTTGGAATATCTGAACTATTTTGCATTTTAGAATAATACACTTTTTCAGGTTTATGTCTTTTCAAGGGAAATCTTAATCAGCCAAGTTTCATCTGAATAACAATTAAGATCATTGAAAGATTTTAATGATCACAAAATGAAGCACAAAACTGTATTTAGCAAATGTATTTCTTTTTATCTGATTAAAATATACGTGTGTATGCATATTTACAATAACTGAAGCATGGATCGGAAGATAAGAAGCATTAAGAATTATAATATATAATATAATCATAATTATATATGAATAATAATATAATATTAATATTGTTGTTTACTTTTTCACCTAGATGAGACACTTTTTAGCACCTATACCATGTTTTGGCCAATTAGCTCTATTACGGATCATATGGTTAGGGTTAGGGTTAGTCAATAAATGTATAATAATTAATGTATGATTTTTTTTTTGTGTAGGAGTCATGTGTAATCAGCATTAAGTGTGTGTCTTACTTCTCCTACGTCGTAGATGTGTACTTGACCCTCTGAATCACCGACGGCAACCTCTCTGCCAGAGTTGGCCCAGCGCACGCGGTTTAGCGCCGGGTTCCCCTCTACGGTCACTGAAGCCGAGGGAACCTGACAAAATACACACACACACACACACACACACACACACACACAAAATACAAACAATGATACTTATAACCTGCATAGCTGCGTCCGTATATATATGGTCATGTTTTAATTTCTTGGTAGTGTTTCAAAGATTTTTCTTTAGCTTATGGAGATTAATTTTAGGTGCAACATAGCACCTATTAGCTGTGTGTGTGTGTGTACCTCAGTCTCATTGTTGAGATTCCACAAGTCGAGGTGTCCGACTCCATCGACGCAGGCGAACAGCGCAGGGTGAGCAGGAGACCACATGACGTCATACACGTAATCTGAGTTATCCTCGAATGAGTAAAGTGGCTTGGTGTTCTACAAAGATACACAGATCAAACTTAAATCAGAAATAATGTGGAATAATGCATAATCTATTTTCTGTGTGTGTGTGTGTGTGTGTGTGTGTGTGTGTGTGTGTTACCCTGGTGCTCCACAGCTTGACGGTCCAGTCAAAGGACGACGTCACAAACAGGTGAGAGAAGTCGACGGGTCCGGTGGCCGTGTGGCAGTCGAGTCCTGTAACTGGGCCGTGATGACCTTCGAACATCTCGCTGATTCCCGCTTTACTACAAACACATATTTCATTTTTTCCACATGACAACCTCAGCTCATATTAACGTCAGCTACAGTGTAATAACACTGTTATAACAGTTATATAAATAGTGTGTGCATTAAGTGTTTAATATATACCTGGTGCAAAATGGCATCATAATCCAGCCTATATGTTTCACACACACACACACACACACACACACACACACCTGCCATGTCTGCAGGCGGTATAGACGGTGCCGTCCTCGCTGCCTACAACGAAGTTATTCACATCGGCCAGAGGAAACGCCATGGACGTCACGGCAACGGGTTTCGACTGCTTGAACACCAGCTCCAGACTGTCCTGTACACACACACACGATAGCTGTGTTACTTCCTGCTTCAAGTCTCTGAAATTTGGAATTGGTCTCTCCTGGGTAAGTTAAATACCATACTATTAATGTGTATATATATATATATATATATATATATATATATATATATATA
>JAQQZT010000037.1:3901532-3920744 GCA_030068275.1 Clarias platycephalus | reverse complement strand
GTGTGTGTGTGTGTGTGTGTGTGTGTGTGTGTGTGTGTGTGTGTGTGTGTGTGTGTGTGTGTGTGTGTGTGATGAGTAAACACAGACCTGGGGTGACCAGTCCAGACAGGTGACCACTCTGTGTTTGGACCAACGCTCGTCTATAAACTGTCTGTTCAGAGACAGCTTGGTCCCACCCTGGGTGTCTCTGCAACACAACCATACACACACACACACACACACACACACTGTGAATCATAGGCACACTTACTCTAACAGTCTAATCACAGCTTAACATCTGGTCCTAGACAGAATACCTTCACTAAGATAAGATAAGATAAGATAAGATAAGATAAGATATACCTTTATTCATGGGGAAATTTCTTTAATTTGACATTTAAGCTTGTGAGAGTGTACAGACTCTACATGAGTCAGTGGATTTACTTTGTGTTAGTGGTGTTCCTCTTACACTGCAGTCATTTTCCACTGTTATTCATAAGCTGTTGTGGAACGTCCCTGAAACTTTCTAGTTCTTTATATCAGTTACACACAGGAGCCTCACCAGCCCTTCTTTTTTCTATTCATTTTAGATTAATATTAATATACCATACTATCACGATATTAACCTTGGTGCTGATTGATTAACATTGCAATTCTATAGTGAATAATAAGTGCCAAGTGCAGCATTTAAACAATATAAACTAACTTCATATACAAGAGTTATAATAATTATATATTAATAATATAATAATAATATTTAACAGAGCAGCACCATACTGTATCTCTGTCATCCGTCACAATTATTATTTCTAAATAAACGTAGCAAATATTTCACTCACCCCACTAAATGTTTAAATCGTTCAGAGTGCATCACCTGTATGATTATAAAGAAACTGCAAAAGTTTTTACCACCTTAAATGCCTCCAAAGTCTCAAAACTCGATTTGACCGCGAGCGCGAGGGTTGACCGCGAGTGAGCAGGCAGGAGTGTGCGACTTCTAACACACATGGTTTTCAATTAATCTGCTCTTGCAGTGTTTTGAGACCATGTAATAAGTGTGTTAGAGACTAATTCGCTCACAAAGTTCGTAGAAAAAGGCAGATCGGAGAATTTTACAAGTGTGCGATTTTTTATCGTTTTAACGCCATAAAATGCAATTCTGTTGGATGATGGGAAAAAAAGCATCACACTATGATGTCACTGAACATGATGTCACTGAACGCGTCACTGAATATAATGTCACTCAATATAATGTCACACAGAAAGTTATGAACCACTTTTATGCCAAGTTTAAGTATTGTCACGGCTGACCCGTTTGAAATATCAAAAATCTCTCTACACTTTTCCATCCTCAACGTCTTTAGATGACACAGGTCCGGTCCAGGACATGCAGTGCTAAAGTTGTTCGACTCAATGAGCTCTGAATGTATACGTGCAAGTGTGTATGAGCTATGCAGCAAAATCTCGTGTGGGGGCCCCTGAGGGCCCCCGGGCCACGCGACTCTCGGGCATCCTAATGGCAGCAGATTCCGACCTGTCTGACGATTTTCATGAGTTTTTGAGTATGTTAAGTGTGGGGGAAAAAAAAATCCTTAGGAAAACATGAGGATTCTGCGCACCCTATAGTGCTTGGGCCCGAACGATGCAGGTAGGTTTAAGAGCATCAGTATTGTTCTGAGCTTCTGTTCCAGAAAATTTCACCAGACAGGATAGCGAACTTAACAGCACCAGAGGTGGGCGAGGTATACAAATCATGTACTTGAGGAAAAGGAGATATATCTCAGGAAAAAATATTACTCAAGGAAAAACAGAAGTCTTCCATTTAAATTTCTCCTTGAGAAAAATTACAAAAGTATTCACCTTCAAATGTACTTAGTATCAAAAGGACTGAGCTTGTATTTACACTTTAATTCATAGTAAAGAGGCTCTCTCTCTCTCTCTCTCTCTCTCTCTGTTTGGACTGTGGATGCTGTAAGAAGCCTCTCTGCTTCTGGTATTAAACACCTGCTACATGATTGCGTGTTTCACGGAAGGAAGGCAAATCACCCCTCATAATAGACAGCAAGTGGTGATATTACTGCTTTAAATGTTACACACCACTGAGGTTATATAACGCAACGCCATGCACAAATGTAGTGAAGTAGAAAATACAGCTATTTTTGTAGCATGTAGTGGAGTAAAAGTAAAAAAAAAAAAGTCCACTAATAAGTACGTATAAGAACAGCACTGTGGTGTACAGTATGTTATATGGGACCGTAGCTATTACAGCTGTTTATGTAGACTACATAATTTAATGCAATATTGTTAGAACATTTATTGCTTTTCTTAATTACAGTATATTATACAGTAACAATCATTCTGTTTAGGATGTAAAGAAATCTGCTTTTTTAAAACAGAAAAGCAAGGGGGATTGAAATTAGTTTGAGGCATCCCGCCAGTGCATGCACCGTTTGCTAGAACAACCACCAGTGACTGACGCTCACCCCTCTTTGTCCTGGAGGTCTCGTCCACTGTAGTCGAAGAAGACGTCGACATGCTCGGACAGAGCGCGCTCCACGATGCGAGAGCTCTGATCGAAAAACGTCAGGAAGTCTTCCGAGTGCAGGATCTGCTGCTTCTCCTCCTCCGTCAGCTCATGAGGTGGCGCTAGAGAGCCAAAACAATACGAGGACGAGATAAGCACATAGCAATGGTGTAAGACATACTGTACATGTGTTGTATACACTACTGAACGGTTTACCCTCCTCTTCCTCAGCATGCGGCTCATTTTCCTGCACAGATTCGTGAGCGGCCGGTGCCACTGCCAGATCCTCCTCCTCGTTTTCCTCTGCCGCTGTAGAAAAGAAAAGCAGAGAGATGGTTACTATATAAACAACACGCACAGGACACGTGCCGTGTAGGGGAAGGGGTGTGAGACCTACCCTCTTTAGGCTGCGTAGAGATGAGTGTCTGAGTCTCTTTAGAGTACGAGACGAGTTCTCGGGGAGGAAAGTCCACCTGAGTGACTTTAGCCATGCCGAGCCGCAGAGGACCTCGTCTGAGCATGAACACACACGCACACCCATACACACACTTTAAAACGTTGTAGTTAGCCAAGTAGCTCTAACTAGTTACAACACAGACACAACAATAACCTGCACAGCAAGTCCCCGACTTACGAATAAGTTCCGTTACGGGGGCACGTTCGTAAGTCGGATCTGTTCATAAGTCCAACAAAGTTCATAAGTCTCACCTGCGTAGAGTCAATGCAGTTTTGCGTGATGGCCGTAAATACAGTTTATTGTGATTTACCGCGGGTTTTTGCAGTTGTGCCATAGTGATTACGTTTCCAATCTTACAGCACAAAAAATTCAACATTTAATTTTTTGCCAGGCCTTGTGGAACCTTTCTGAATGTCGGAACCTTGTGGAACTAAGGGATTAGTTCTAAGGGATTAAATATTTTTTTTTTGCAATAATGATCTTTTTTCTTTCCAGTCAATGTTAATGACATATTCCTCCCTAATGGTTGAGAACGTGTCATTACGTTACAAGAGACGCATGTCCCTGCTCGAGGTGTTCTGTTATGCTGTGAGGTGAGGAGCGAGGATTAACAGGTGTGTGTGTGTGTGTGTGTGCGTGTGTGTGTGATGAAGAGTCTGGTGACTGGCAGGTGTGTCTTAGGAAAGCAGAGAGCGAGGAACAGAGAATTAGACAGACGAACAGAGATCAGTACCCATGCTGAGAGTCTGAATGCAGCAGGAGAGTAGAGGGGTCAGAATCCCAGTGGAGAGCCCTGTTATACACACACACACACACACACACACACACACACACACACACACACACACACACAGAGTAAACACACAAAACACTCAAAACACATGCAGACATAAGCATGCAGGAGATATGTTTTAGTAGAACAGCTGTCATACAGAGTTTAGTAACAGACAGACAGTATTTTAGTCAGTAGCGTCCACATACTGCAGATATTATATGTTATGAATTAGTGTTTAAAGGTAAATTAATATTACAGTTATTGGTAAAAATCTCTTTTTTCGTTCATGATGGACAAGTTCATGTAGAAAAACTGTAAAAAAAAAAAAAAAAAAGTCTGACAAAAAAGCCACGCCTCCTTCACTGGGACTGACATGAACAATCCCTGTCAAAAGTTTGAACGCACCTTCTTGGTCGTTCCTGATTTGTATTTTTTTTTCTACACTTTAAAACATTGATGAAGTCATCCAAAATATGCAGTAATCTCCTTTGATCAGTTGATATGCTCTGTAAAGGCTGGCCACGCCTCTTTCACTGGGACTGGCAGGTACACAGGCCACACCTCCTTCAATGGGACTGATGGGTACGGAGACCATGTGTGCTTCATGGGACTGACTTGGACACAGGCCACACCTCCTTCACCGGCACTGACAGGTACAGAGACCACGCCTCCTTCATGGGACTGACAGGTACGGAGACCACGCCTCCTTCATGGGACTGACAGGTACAGAGACCACACCTCCTTCATGGGACTGACAGGTACAGAGACCACGCCTCCTTCATGGGACTGACAGGTACAGAGACCACGCCTCCTTCATGGGACTGACAGGTACAGAGACCACCCCTCCTTCACCGGCACTGACAGGTACAGAGACCACACCTCCTTCACCGGCACTGACAGGTACAGAGACCACACCTCCTTCATGGGACTGACAGGTACAGAGACCACGCCTCCTTCATGGGACTGACAGGTACAGAGACCACGCCTCCTTCATGGGACTGACAGGTACAGAGACCACACCTTCTTCATGGGACTGACAGGTACACAGGCCACACCTCCTTCACTGGGACTGATGGGTAAGGAGACCACGCCTCTTTCACTGGGACTGACATACACAGGCCACGCCTCCTTCACTGCTTCACTGTAGTTTGATAAGCCACACCATTTACATTTAGGCATTTGGCAGACCCTCTTATCCAGAGCGACTTACAAAAGTGTTTTGAAGTTTCCTTCATTGGATGGATAATGTCACTGGAGAACTGGGTTATTAACTAAATACCATCAGTCAAATACTGTTCTTGTTTTTTTAAAGAATGGCCGAGACTCAGGTGTACAGACGTCTCGAGAAAGTTTCAACACCTAGGTGCCAGAGCAGAAAATAGTCTAGTTGTTAATTCCTTGATCTCTGAGCGATGCTGAAAACTTGAACTGAAAGATGTTAAAGTGACGCCTCCTTTTACTGGGACTGACACAAACAGAGCTCACACCTGAATGTTAACACAAGTATAGTACAGTACAGAGTGTAGTATAATACAGTACAGTGTATAGAACAGTGTATAGTATAGTATAGTATAGTACAGTACATTGTATAGTATAGTACAGTACAGTATAGTACAGTACAGTATGAGTTTCATATTAATATATATATATTAAATGAAAACTCACTATATTATAGAGTGTACCTAAATATAATCATACAAGTATATCAAATAAAAACCTCTGTATCCGTATTCTGTAGCATACCTTACTCCAGTAGCGCCATCTGCTGAGTCCTGGCTGCCGGTTTCGCTTGGAGTGCCCACTGACTTGGCAGAGGGAGACATGGGAGGGGGGACTAAATAATGAAACATACATGTATCCTCTGTTACTATTCGCAGAGGCTGAACTAAACACACACGCACGCACATGCACGCACGCACGCGCACACACACACACACACACACACACACACACACACAAAGCATAGGGATTTGGAGTGCAAAAGAAATGCAAAACCAGACATTCATAAAAATAATAGAGGAGAGAAACAATATGGTGCAAGGTCCGGGCCGTGAAAGAAAAGACAGGAAGTAGGGTAAAGAGAGAGAAGACAAAAAGAAGCATTGGTTAAAAGTCATGCAGGAATAACATGAGGTTAACATGAGCTCATTCCACACAGAAATAAACAGCACTCAAACACAGAGAGCAGCAACGATGGGCTACATGCTGCATGCTAATGACACATCCTTAGAATTTTACATTAATTTTCATCTCTACGAAATCAACATCTCTCATGCTGCTGCGGCTACTATACTAATACTACTGCACTAATACCACTCTACAACTAGTACTACTACACTACTATTTATAATAATAAGAACAACAATAATAATAATATCTAAAGCTGCACATGTATTTCCCATTTTGCACGTGACCAATAATTCTGTTAATAAAACGTGACACCGATGTCTGAGCTCTAAATATTGGTCAAACCTGATCTGATCCTGACCTTCTCAGCATACTGTATAGCTGAGCTCATTTTCTGTAGGTTTCTTTTGATAACTTGCCAACAATATAATTTTTTTCTGAGATTGCACATAACAATATATCAGAGTATAACATGGTATTATTTACAATTGGTACAACACCAATCAGCATTTTAGGCCAACGTCAACGTATTAAAGTGCCATCTCAGAGCCTCAGGTCATTGCAGTACATTTTACAGGATGTTCTAATGGAGTCATACCCATGGCAGGATCGGTGATGCCCATGCTCTGCAGCAGAGCCTCCGTCTCCCTCCTCTTTCTCTCCAGATCAGAGTCATCATTAGATGGAGAGGCGCCTTCCCCACGCCCTTCGGTCTACAGCACGAACAGGAGGCTCAGTGTCAGTGTGTCACTCTCTCTCACACACACACACAAACACACACACACACACACAGACCCACACACACTCAAAAAAGGAACCTCACTTCTTTTTTCTTGCGTTCTTCCTCTTTTCGCTTCTTTTCCTCCCTGATCTGGGCAAGGCGCTGTTTCTTCCTCTCCAGCTCCGCCTTCAGCTCACTTTTGTCTGACATTATGTCCAGACTAAAACGCACAAATACACATATCATTTCAGTGAACGCAATCACTCACTCACTTATCATCTACACTGCTTTATTCAGTATACAGGGCCTGGAGCCTATCCCAGGAGACTTAGGGAACAAGGCGGGATACACACACATATACACACACTCGCGTTAACAAACTGTGGCCAATTTGGGAACGCCAATAAGCCTGATCTGGATGTCTTTGGACTGTGGAAGGAAACCGGAGTACGTGGAGGAAACCCACCAAGCATGAGGAGAATATCCACACTCAGAACATACACACAGACGTGAGGTGGGAATGTACATTTGCAGTATGGACAACGTGGCAGACCAGATCTTTTTATTTGGACATTTATCATTACAGCAATGTAGTGTGATTAACCTTAAACAAGCATTTTATCCCGCTTTCTATAAACGTGCGTAGGCTTGTACGTAACTTCCGCCCTTTCCAATATGGCGGACTTTTTGACGTACCCCAGAAGTTTGCAAAAGTAGCATCTTCTGTTTTACGTCTGGGGGAGAAATAGTACATCGCATAAGAGGGTACAGATAACGACATAACAGCAAGACTATATTACTCTATAAACATAAAGAAAAGATTTGAATGGTCTGTGAATGTAAAAAAGGTGAAGAAATTCCATGAAGAAATTTACTTCCGGGATACTTGAGCTGTGACGTAAGCACGGCAGCGTTGCCGGGCGACGCCCTGCCGATGATAGAAACCGGTTGACACAATGGAGTCTGGGACGTGGCAATGTGCAAATATTGTTTTATAAACCTGTTTCCACCTCTGTTTCATTAAAAGCAACAACTGTAATCAATTTTAAGTTTTAAAAACGGTTTAGATTCACACGATTGCCATAACTTGCCTTTATTCAGCCAAGTGTACAGATCCCTCAGTGATCCCTCACAATAAATAACACAGTAATAATAATAAAGCATCAGGTTAGTAACACACTGCTATTCACCTTAAAATACCAGAACAGATAGATGCTCCTGGTGTGATTCGCTTGATAATCTTATAAAGGTTATAAACACACCCACCGCGTAGATTTCACATAAATAACAACTCTAGGAAAAAAACATTAATACCTTTAGATAAATAAAACATTTCATTTGATTGCAGCAGTTTAGATAAATAAATAAAATACACAAAGCACGAATTATTTTTCTGTGCATCCGGTAATCTGATCTCTAAAGGATTATGTCAACAACAGGAAGCCTTTACATCCATCTTTACACTCCATCACGGATTAATAACTCCGCTCTCTCCATCTCTCTAATGTAGCGTTGTTGCTATAGCAACAGTTAGACGACTTACTAGTGACGAGTCTTTATAGTCGCGTATAAAGTCCTGTTTTTTGGGTGAATGTTCTTCGCGGATTGTAACTTATTAATCTTCTGTTCCCAGGTTTGTAACAGGACACTGGACTGCTATGGCCGCCGGGAAGGTTTTACAGTGGAGCACTAACACATGTCAGGCGCTAGAGGGCGCTGTTTCACGTTTCCTCACACATGGAGCATCATGTACATAATATTAGATTAGATTAGATTAGATTAGATTAGATTAGATTAGATTAAACTTTATTGTCATTGTGCAAAGTACACGTATAGACCCAAGAAATGCACAAGCGGCCTATTTACAATAAACAACAAATGTGGTAAATGAGGGGTGTGTGTTCGTATGTATGGGGTATACAAATCTGTATAGAGTGATTAATGTACAGAAGGTGCAGTAGCTAATAAACATACAGTATATGGCCAAAAGTACTCGCTCGCCTGCCTTCACATGCATATAAACTTGATTAACAGGAGTGTGTTCATGGGAATTTTTAACCATTCATCCAGAAGCACATTTGTGAGGTCAGACAGTGATGTTGGACGAGACGGCCTGTCTCACAGTCTCCGGTCTAATTCATCCCAAAGGTGTTCTATCGGGTTGAGGTCAGGACTCTGTGCAGGACAGTCAAGTTCTTCCACTCCAAACTCGCTCATCCCTGTCTTTATGGGCTTTGCTTTGTGCACTGAACACGGAATAACATCACTGGAAGACGACGAGTAATCAGGAGGATTTTCAACGAAATCAAACCTCGAAATTGTTGAAATTATTCGGCAACTTGTGCATGACGATTGTCAGAAAACAATCCACATCGTAGTGGGTGTGTCATTCAGAACAGTCCAGGCGATCCTCACCTCACACGTGTGATTTGAAGATGCTGTGTGTTGTTGCCAAGTTTGTCCCCAGTCCTTTATGTCGAGGATTAGTACCGCCAATGAAACTTGTGTGTGTGGGTACGACCCCCTGATGCAGCAACAGTCTTTACAGTGGAAGAGCCCATCTTCTCCATGACAGAAAAAGGCCGCAGCTCGACCAAATACATGATCCTCGTCTTTTTCGACATTTGACATGAAAACACAATGTGGTTAAAAATGGAGTGGAAGAGATTTTTTTTGGTCTAAAATATATCTCCTTTTTACATGTGCCAGGGACCATGCACTGTTATTGTCACCTCATCACTGTCGTTCTTTTTTACCTCTAACAGCACTTTCTGACGTGTTTTATTCCTCTTATATCACAGCGACATGCGAACAATTTCTATCCTTTGGTTGAATGTTGTGGAACGTCCACAAAACAACTTAGTTCGGGTTCTCGCTCATGTTCTCACATTATTATCACAGCTATAAACAGGAGTTTCCATCATCTCACATCTCTTTTTTGAAGTACAATTTCATTGAAATCTTCAAATACAGATTCTGGTATTACTGAGAAACCACGAAGTGTGAACCTTGTGGAAAAGCACTGACAACAGAGACTCCTTTCATACATCTTAAATTAAGTTTCCATACAGACCGCTTTAGCAGATTATACTGTATAGTATAGATTTTTCTGCTAACATGTTTGTATAGATTTTGCCTGTTAATGAGCTGTTAATATGGAAACGATAACCTATTAGAATAAGTGCATTAATATGAAGTTGTCAGAGCTACGGCTGTAGGAAATGAATCAACACCCGTCCAATTGGAATCCAGAATTCAATCGCACTGAGACATTTAATTATAATTAAACTGAACAGCACAACAGCATCTATATTTGTAATTTAATTTAAAAAAAAATACAACATCACTGTTAAATTTGAAAGAATTACAGTTTACACTAGGAACTGTCTGTCTCATTTCCTTAGGTAAAAGTAAAAGAAAAAAAACCTCTTTATGATTTCTTCATTCCACTCCTCTCTGTTCATGCTAAACTCAATGAGGAAATAATCACTTCAGGCCACTGAATCATTTTAAAACTATGTGCATTTGCACTTAAGAGGAATTTAGAGCAGTCCATAAAGCAGTGTGTGTGTTTTTTAAGTGATTATAATATTATATGTCCTGGGATATCAGTTTATATAATGATGATGTAGTGATGGAGATTGCTATTAACATCTGCAACAACCTCCTGTCTAATTCTAAGTGTCACGTGACTCTTTAATTTAAAAGTCGTTGTTGACCAACAAATATTACGCCAATTTAAACCCAGCAGTTTGTGAACGCAGTGAGAGAGACGTTAGTTCAGTGAGAAAGTACAGCAAGAAATACAGTGCGTAGAAGTAAAGTTTTTACATCAAAAAGATTTTACATCAAAGCCTGTTTCATTTTAATTAAAAAAATCTACCTTTAAGTTCAAGAGCTTTTCTTTTCTTGATAAATACGATATCACATAAGGGTGCTATCTAAATATAATGTGTGTTAATGTGTCTTAAACAAGAGAGAGAGTGAGAGATGTCACTGTGACCTATAACACTAAAGAGCACTATAGCACAATAGCACAAAAAAAATGAGATCAAATGGCTGTTGAAGTTACCATGGCAACCGGTGTATGACTTCAAATCAGGTTAAATATGCAGGTGTTTGTGTGTGTGTGTGTGTGTGTGTGTGTGTGTGTGTGTGTGTGTGTGTGTGTGGTGCCTGCAGCTGTGAGTGTGCCACTAAAATTGCCTTTCTGTCAACCACAAACAGCACAGACAAACAACCCCCCCCCCCCCCCCACACACACACACACATTAAAATACAAAAACATCTGTATACTCTCTCAATATGATGTACATGTTTCCAAGTGAAGTTTAATTCTGAATGCATTTTGAGACTATTTTTATGTCCTGTACTATAATACTTCAATAAATTAGTAATAAAGTCGACTAAGTTGTTTGTAGATTATCAATATATTTGTTTTTTTTAGCTTCGTTATTTTAGTGTTAATAGCTAAGCTGGAAAAATACGCTGACATCATACATTTCTTAGAAATATTTATCACTCCATGAGTCACGCTGAAGACTGTACAGACGTGTCAGGACTTGTTCAGTCAGTCGTGATGCGATTCGCTTTATTTGTACAGCTCTTTAAACCACAGATGAGTCAGACAGCAGCTTGACATAAATCCAGATGTAGATTTAGCTAAATCCAGAGTGAACAATGCGGAGATGACAAACATGACAGTGGCGAGGAAAAGCTCTAGGACGTCAGGAGGAAGAAATGATGAGAGACTCGGAAAAGAGCCTCTTTTGGCTGACACTGGATACTGAGATTATAAATCCTTATAGTATACAGGTGAACTCAGGAGTACTGAGTATGGTTGGCATGAGCATAATTCTTATGATTCTCAAGGGGTTTATTAAGCAGGAAGAGCAGTGAGAAATGAAATAGTTTTCCACTCTGTACCTCCTATGCTCATTCTGGATATATTAAGGTTCTGGAAATTTCCATTAACTCACAGTCGAAGAGAAGAAGCTGCAATTCCCAGGTGTTGAATTAAGAGATCTGAGTTCTCTGATAACTCTGAAGTGTACTGAGCTGTGAAGGAATAGACAAAGAAGACATCAAAAAAATCCCTCAGAAACTGATCTAGTTGTTTAGCCATGCATTGTTAATTGTACATAAGGACATTTTAATTGTACTGTATGTAATAATAATAATAATAATAATAATAATAATAATAATAATAATAAGTTGTCGGTTTGCCTCCAAGTCCATTTTGACCCTGACTCTCAGTAAGAACTAATATTGAAAATATTAATAACATACCAATGTGAGTGACATAACACATACTATGCTTCTTAAATTAATATTTTAAAATAAATTACGTTCTTTTATTTCTTCATAAATGTAGGAAGTAAACGACATAACTGAAATGTTTAGTTTTGCTCTTTCTCTAGTTTTCAGTGACTACAGAAAGCTTAGATACATTTTGTCTCTAAGCTTTCTGTAGTCACTGAAAAATGAATGTGGATCGAAGTAGACGTTTATGAAAAAACTTTTGGGTGCGACAGGATTCATTGCTGGTTAGACTTAGAGCCCTGGTGCAAAACAAAACAAAACAAGAAAGATAATTCATATCAACATTTGTGCTTTGTGGAGAAAAGGTGTAAATAGCCAAAATATTCATTTTAATAAGATATAGCTACTATATGTGTGTTCATCATATACTAGTGCAGTTCTGAATCTCAAAGCTGAATGCAGACAAAGCTGTAGTTTCCAAAGCTGCATGAATAGAAAAATATGACAGATGTGTTTCTTCTTTCTTTTCACATCAGGGCTAAGTTAATCAAACAGCAGCCATCTGTGTCCTCACAGTACACATCTTAATCACCGGAAAATAACTGAAATAAGCATTCACTTTGCTGTAACTTTATCATCAATTAAAATTTCCACATGAGCTTTTATGTAACGATGGAGTTTCATCATACTGTATCTCTTACGCATGCAGCAGAATGAACATGAAGGATTAAGCAAGCATGGTAGTAAGTATCGGATGGATCTTTATTGCGTGCATTTATGTGTGTGGATGAACAGAATTGCTGTCTAACTGTGTCATATAGCTGCACTGCAGTCTGAGAAACCGAGTCTAGGGTTTGCACCAAAGTCTGCCCTCTTTCTAGACTAGTGAGAAAGAAGAGATGTCTGAGTCTTTATATCTGAGTTTACTGAAAAATGTTCTGCTTCAAGTTATCAGAATGTCTCCCTGAGATGTCCGAGCATCACACAACCGCTTTACTGGTTTTTTTTTTTTTTTTTTCAATTATAAGGTCTCACTGTATTAACAAAAATACAGCTTCAGCCAACAAAATTTGCACCAGACTTACTAGACACCTAAAAATGTTTTAGGGTAAACACACACTGTATAACATGCGTCAGCATGGAGGTTTCCTACAATTGAATTAATGAAAATTACTTTTTGCTATAAAATTCTTGAGTAATATTTTGACATATTATACTGTATACATGTTTACTTATGTGCTATTTCTTAATATATATATTTATCAAATAAACAAAGAAAGTCAAAACAACAAATAGAAAAGTGGACAGGTACATACATTTAAGTGACATTTAATAGTATACAGTTTCTAAAATTGAGACATTGGTTTTCATTTCTGATTTTTATTAATAAATACCAAACAAACAAACAAACAAACAAAACCGGAAGTACGGAATGCTCTTGCTTAATCACATTGTGTAGACTAGTTTATTAGCAAAAGCCATTTGAAAGTATAAAGCTCACGACACCCAAAAGGTGGCCTAAAAACTTAAGCTTAATTTAATTACACATTTCTCATAGAAACCATTTAGATAGATTTATTTATGTATTAATTTATTGCTAGTTTCTTGAGATCTGCCTCGCATCAAAACCCGGAAGTGGGCGTGGCTATCAGTATCGAGTGACGTTTAATAGGTGGCCAATAGTCAGTTTTGTGACTGGAAATATTTTTTATGTAAAAACTTTTCTTTTGTGTTCTATAATTATTTAATGCAAAAATATATATATAAATGGATAAACAAAACTAAATAAAACCGGAAGTGTTGACAGACGCTCGATACGCAGCGCGCAGGCGCAAATGTTCGGCGCATGCGCAGTGCCTAATGGAAGCGGGACGCAGCTCGGGCTGTGACAGTGTGGGGTTGATTTGAGAGTGAGTGCATGAACCTGTGGCTATAACGGCTGTGTGCAGCGTGAAAGCGATGCGTTATAACCGAGACATAAGCACTTCATAGTGCAAAAGACATGTGAGCGGGTGTCATTCGGAAACGCGACGCAGGAGATGTCGGAGGTGGGATTAGTTTGGGATTGAGAGGCTGTGTTTTTACTCTATTACTTCTGGGCTTAATGAGTGTCCAAAGTGAGAGGAGCCTCGCTGGAAGTTTGGACGCAGCGCCATCTTTGGTCCCAATTCTCCATCAGCGACCCCGGGCCTGGCTTTAAAAACACCGACATCTCCACCAGCGGCACCCGTGACACAGGTAATGCCAGCGTGTTTGTGATATTTAAAGTTCGTTTTCCCTTGAAACTATCCTCAGTTCCTGCATTGGACCGAGAGAATGTCTAATTCACAGTTTTGACCCTGGATGTGAACAGGCCGCGGGATGACTGCTCCAGACTCCCTGCTAGCGCACGCGCTAAAGCGGTTATTCTTCACCAACCGTTTTTTTGTTCAAACCACAAGTTCCAGTTTAAGAAGTTTTTTTTCCTCCACATAAGTGTTTTTTTATTTTTATTTTTTTGGTTTTTATTGATTATTGACAGGACAACATGTTCATGTATTGCGATGTCAATCTGCCTAGCCTAGCCTGGTGTCAGTAATGCCCTTTAAACACCACATAACACTTAAATAACACCCGAGCTGGTCAGTTAATCAGCCACAGTGTGACGTCATTTGATCAGAAATTAAACTGTGGCTATGATGTTTGTTTGTTTGTTTGTTTGTTTGTTTTTTACATGGAGTTTGTGCGTTTTAAACATTACATTAGGATTAAACAGGGAGGTTAATCTTTGTTTTCCCCCTTTTCCTGCTTTGCCTTGTCATGCCTCAGCACGTCTGTCACACAATTTCACCACAACCTTTCACAGGCCTTTTAAAGTTAACCACAAAACAACACCCATTTTTCACGGCTTGCTCCACCTGTTCATTAGTCTGACCGTATATACTTTAAAATACATACAGTATGATAGAATACAGAATCGTCTCTGAGATTAAAAGTGATAAATTAGTTTTGGTGACTCATCCTGTACTAATCTTGCATTTGTCCAATTAAATGCACTTTAAAACACAAGTCCCGCCCCTCCTTAGGTGGAGCTTTTTTTTTTTTTTTTTAAATTGTTTTGTTTTGAAGTTTTCGTGAAAGTTGAGTGTGTCTTTTACACCGTCATGGCTTCTCCATCATTTTGGCCCTGATGTTAACGTCCTTGAATGATCCAGCTGAGACGCCTAACTGCTCACAAATGTGTCTCCGTTGTCCACTTGTGATTGTGATCAGATTTCATACATCGTTTTTGTGACATGTTTATTAGTCTTCAGCCGCGGAGGCTTCAGATGTCTCACGGTGATGACTCTCCGTTATCTTCAGTGTCACCGATGATCGGCCGTGTCTCAAACATTTCTGATATAACTACAGAGTCACCTCATCTAGGCAAATGTCCTCGACACTGTGTGGATGAGAGAGGTTTCAACGGTTGACCAAAACGCTGACATGGATGACAGATTAGTGCCAAAGTTCATCACTTAATCCAGGAAGCAGAAATGTGCAGGTCAGGACCAGATATGTACAGCTTGGTACTTGGTCTCGTGTAATAATGTATCAGTCTGGATTGACTTCACATCTGTTTTTTCGCTCACGGGTCGATGATTATAAATGGTGACTTATATTCGTGTCATGACTCAGGAAAACGTTTCACATTTGTGAGTTTGGAGAGCATACTCATCGGACGGGTGTGATGGCGATGAACATTGCCTTACTTTTAGCATCAAGCACCTGCTAATTGCACTGATGCACGTCACAAGAGCGAGGATGTAGAGATGCTGCTGACCTTCAGAGAAACTGCAGAACACTGCATGGTGGCAGCAGTTTAAATAAACCATCTTGTCTTGCTCCATTTTAAAGCTTCACTTAGTATTTTTTTTTTTCCAGGTCTCTCATGTTTAGGTTTGTTCCTCATTTAAATATTCCCACCCGTATTCATCAATCTTCAGAATCTTTAGTGTCCTGTAGAGTGTCTATAACATAACCATCATCAGAAAATGGACAAACATTCCAGACCGGAAGTTTGGTTTCCAGGCGGAGTTTCTGTACAACTTTATATGCTTTTTCTGGAGATTTAAAAACTAAGAAAACTATTGTTTTTATTTATTTTTCATTTTTTTCTTCTTTTTTTAAAAACCATGTTTTATTTCATATCAAGCGGGTGATTATTATTCAAGTGAGGCATAAAAGTCTCCACAGGAATTCCCCAACTTACGAACATTCGAATTACATAATTTTCGCAGATATGAACGGATGTATAAAACGTGTAAAGTCTAGTATATTGTATGTATGTGTGTGTGTTTGGGGGAGTATAAGTCAGCATCATCGGTTTAAATGAATCAGTCCTGGAGCACGGTGAAAGAAAATGTTCGTCCTGTAAAGCTGTCCTGATGCAGAATAATCCTAATTTCGGAAGATCCTCAACAAAACAGAGTTCACAGTCCAATACGGTGGAAAACAGCTCTGAGACAAAATGGTGATCGTTCAAGTGTGTAAGCCTGTTTGATTTTTACTGATCACTGATCAGCGAGTGCGAGGATTTGGGCAAAGAGTTTTCCTATCGTGGAACATGATCAGGTTATCTGTAACGGTGCAGGTACCAGAAGTGCTCAGGTGGTCAGATCTGCTCCGCTTCCCGTACCAGCTAATGATGTCGCACTTTGTGAAATCAATGGGAACGTGATTTGGACAAAATACACGCGCAAAATGCACTGTGCCGCGACAGGCGAAATGCCATCTATGGCAGCAGCACTACATTTGCATATAGATACGTAAATATATATCCATATATATTTCACATTTGAGTTGGTAAAATATATAATTCTCTTTCCCGTTCGAATACATGTAGATTTTTTTTTTAATATATTAATTTGCTGTGTGCATAAATGTCTTGCAGCAGTCTGGTGCTAGTTTGTATTAGATAAAATATCAATTTCAGTGTTTCTATAAAATAAATGAATAAAAATAAACACTAATAAATTAATAGATAAAACTTATCTATATAATCAAAGACAGTAACCCCCCCCCGCACTACCCCAGTAGTCACAGTGTGTATTGATGTTTTTAATGACAATGTTAGCTTAACATGTTCGAAAGCTAACATTGTGTGTGTGTCTGTGTGTGTGTTACTATAATGACACTTTCGCGAAAGTTGATCTGATGCTAACGTTAGTCTCTCAGTCTTAGTTTTAATCACGTAAAACTTTCAAGCCCTTCTGAATCGCGGACTTTCTGCTCTCGGGGAATTTTACAGATTTTGTAAGAAATGTCGTATTTCTGTATAAAAGTTCTGCACGGTTCATACTCGTCCACATCGTCATACTCCATCGTACGCTGCTGTACGTCAGCCACAACACTTCTGGTATCTACACAGTGTGCAGTGTGTGTCTCTAACATGACAAAATGTCTCCTGTGTGCTGTCTGTGTGATGAACGAGTAGGACTGGGTCAGTGTGTGTGTGTGTGTTTACTCAGACGTTTTAAATCCAAACGAATTCTGTTTTTTCCTCCAGACACTTGTTTGTTTCTCTCTCTCTCACACGCTCAGGCACACACACACACACACACACACACACACACACACACACACACACACACACACACACACACACACACACAGCAGCCATGGTACAACTACATGCCAAAAGTGCTTGCAGCTGAAATGCTCCCAAGATGGAGGAAGGGCGGCAGCGTGGCACACACGAAGGTCAAAACACACAGAGAGAGAGAGAGAGAGAAACATTGCAGGAGAGAAATTAGGAAACAGAATGAGCAAGGTGGAGAGACAGACAGGTGGAGAGAGAGACACGCATGCGAGAGATGGAGAGTGTCCCACACGTGGGGAGAGAGTGACGGACATGACACTGAGATGGAGAGGGAAATAATGAGAGAGGTGGAGAGAGAGAGAGAGAGAGAGAGACATGGAGTGAGAAATGGAGGGAATCACACACTTGTGGAGAGAGAGAGAGAGATGAGAGGAGAGAACGATGGAGAAGCAGATGGAAAGACTTGGAGGGGGATACAGATGAATAAACAGAAAATGGAAAATGAAATGGAGAGAGAGAGGTGGAGGAACGAGGAGAGTCTAGTGGATGATCAATTGGAGAGAGAGATTAAATCTTAAAAGAAGATCCTCAATACTCAGGTGATAAATTAAAGTGCAGTCTGAGGCATGCAGATGTTTTTGATGATGTGAACACGTGCTTTAAAAAAAAAGTTTTTTTTATTCAATTGTTGTTCAGTGGGAGGTCGTCAGTGCTTTCTTTTTTTAGTAACATATAGTGAATGGAAAAAAATGCTCATGTGAAACTAGAATGTGCGTGTACACTTCATGAGCGTAAAACAACAGTCACCATTTCAGAAGGATCAAATCATCGAGCAAAGAAAACAACTAAGGAGATTTTAAATGATTGTAACTGGGTTAAGAAGTCTTGAACACATTATCAAAACCTGGAAGCATCAAGTTTGTGGAAGAAACACAATCATGAACGGAGATCACTTAGACATACAGCATGGTAAATTTTCATGGGGAAAAGAAATCAACATTAGAAACCACAGCTATGATTAATAGTGAAAGTAAGAGGATTTTCACACACACACACACACAGCGGATTGAGACTTAACAGCTGTGTGTCCATAAGAAAACCACTTGTTAGTGAAACTCATCAGAACAAAAGATGTTTAAAGACACTACTTGAGAGCGTATAGATCAGACTTTGGAGTGAAGGAAGAAGGTCATGTGACGAGATTGAGGGTGATGGGCGTGTCAGGGTACGAAGGGAAGTGCATGAAGCGATGCTGGAGACAGTGTTATGATCTGGAGTTGCTTCAGTCGCTCAGGTTTGGACTCAGCAACGTTATGTGGAAATAAAACGAAGTCAGCTGACGACCTGAATGTACTGAATCACCAGGTCATCACATCTGTGGAGTTTTACTTCCCTGATGGCAGATTCCAGGATGTAGAGTGTGAACGAGTGATTCTGGGAGCGTGAGGAATCATACTGGACACCAACTGGACACCACATTGTATGTGTGTGACTTCTAGTACACTTCTAGTACAGATGTAGTTATTCGGCTTGTTTTTGTTGATCAGTGTTTGAAACCTCTCTGTATTTTCTCTCCGTGTTCTGGCGACTCCGCAGGTGTTTGGAGACACCATTACATTTTATTTCACACTGTGATGGTCACACGTCCAGTCAGATCTGTTATGCCAAGACTGTTCAGTGTGTTTGTGGGTGAGGTGAGTGGATGGTGTGTTTTGGACACACTCCTGCACCCAGAACACACACACACACACACACACACACACACACACACACACACACACACACACACACACACACACACACACAC
>JAQQZT010000037.1:3875840-3891251 GCA_030068275.1 Clarias platycephalus | reverse complement strand
TGTGTGTGTGTGTGTGTGTGTGTGTGTGTGTGTGTGTGTGTGTGTGTGTGTGTGTGTGTGTGTGTGTGTGAGACTACCTGAGACGGCCTAGTGTTCCAGCAGCAGCTGGTTGTTTTATTACATGGGACGCAGTGTTTTTGTGTCGAGTGACCGCATTTAAGGCGGTGTTGTGTAACTCGGAGAAAGAAACGTTTCTATTCAGGATGACAAAACCATTTCCGTTCCTAAAGTGTTGCGTAATATTTCCACATTTGAAGACACAATTAGGCACAAATAAAAAGTGGTAGAAGATGATCCCACGTTTGTCCTTTTATGTCCTGCCCTGCCTGAATGCTTGTAACGTCAGAAATCCATCAGATTCTATTCTAGACTCGTACCGGTTTGTCATTTCACCAAAATTTAGCAAAACCCCCTTGTTGAAGCTGTCAAACTAGTGTGCATTAAAGTGAAATCTCCTCCAAGGTAACATCCTGCTGGTGGACGGTACGGCGTGCGGAGAGATAAAGATCACCGACTTCGGACTGTCGAAGATCATGGACGACGATAATTACGGCGTGGACGGTATGGACCTGACCTCGCAGGGAGCCGGGACCTACTGGTGAGCCGGGACCGTTTGGGACGCTACAGCAGAGCTGTGAATGAAGGATGTTACAGGTTTATAACCGTGTGTTTTTAACGTTTTAGGTATTTACCACCAGAGTGTTTCGTGGTTGGAAAAGAGCCACCAAAGATCTCCAATAAGGTGGACGTCTGGTCTGTGGGCGTCATCTTCTTCCAGTGTCTCTATGGACGCAAGGTAGTTTGCATCCGCACACACACACACACACACACACACACACACACACACACACACACACACACACACACACACACACATTAAAAAGATCACGAGTTTGAACCTGTTTATTTTAAATGACGTAAATCTCGCGTGTTGTGTTGGAGCTGTAGCTGCGTAATATCACACACACACACACACACCTACAGTGGGGCAAAAAAGTATGTAGTCAGCCACCAATTGTGCAAGTTCTCCCTGTTACAAAGATGAGAGAGGTCTGTAATTTTCATGATGGGTATACCTCAACTACGAGAGACAAAATAAGAATAAAAATCCAGAAAATCACATTGTAGGATTTTTAATGAATTAATTGGTAAATTCCTCTGTAAAATAAGTATAAAAGTATTTGGTCGCCTACAAACAAGCAAGATTTCTGTCTCTCACAGACCTGTAACTTCTTTTATAAGAGACTCCTCTGTCCTCCACTCGTTACCTGTATTAATGGCATCTATTATCAGTATAAAGGACACGTGTCCACAACCTCAAACAGTCACACTGCAAACTCCACTATGGCCAAGACCAAAGATCTGTCAGAGGACACCAGAAACAAAACTGTAGACCTGCACCAGGCTGGGAAGACCTACAATGTGATTCTGTTTTTTTTTTTCTTATTTTTTTCTTATTTTGTCCCTCATAGTTGAGGTGTATTTATGATGAAAATTACAGGCTGGAGAACTTGCACAATTGTTGGCTGCCAAAAACCTTTTTGCCCCACTGTATTGCCATATCAACATGGAAGTAAGTGTGTGTGTGTTTGTGTGTGTGCGTGATTCTGCAGCCGTTCGGCCATAACCAGTCTCAGCAGGACATCCTCCAGGAGAACACCATCCTCAAAGCCACTGAAGTCCAGTTCCCTCCCAAACCTGTATTCAGCAATGAAGCCAAGGTACACACACACACACCACTTTACAGGTAGTCTCCGACTTGCAAACATTTGAGTTATGAATTTTCGCAGATCCAAACGGACCGCGATTCTATGAACATCTGTAGATACAAACAAATCACAGAAGTAGCTCACGTGTTGTACAAAAGACAGACACTGCAGCGCACCAGATACCAATATTTACAATTATATGCAATACACAAGTGAATGTCTAAAATCCGGTATAGTGTGTGTGTGTGGGAGAAATTAGTTGGCCTCACCGGTTTCAGTGAATCAGTCCGGGAGCACGATCGTAGAAAATGTCCAGCTGTAAAGCTGTCCTGATGGTGAATAATCCTAATTTTGGAAAATCCTCAACAAAACAAGAGTTCACAGTCCAATACGGTGGAAAACAGCTCTGAGACAAAATGGCGTCAGGATTCCCCTCATGATTTACAGGCACAGAGACAACACGTTACTTTTCACTGTTTGATTAATTTCCGTATGCGTGGTTAAGTTTTTTGGCCACACGTTCGGGAAGCTTTACATTGTAAAGGTGTATAAGACTCACTCTGTCTGACTTGAGAACAAATCCGACTTATAAATGCGCACCTAGAACAGAACTCGTTCGTAAGTCGGGGACAACCTATATTTTATTTATATATATATATATATATATTACCACGCTCACACACCAGCTCCTCATCACTCATTAGCTCCTCCCTCTTTCTCTTTCCCGTTCTCTCCGTGTAGGCGTTCATTCGCCGCTGCCTGGCTTACAGGAAGGAGGACCGATACGACGTACACCAGCTCTGCAGTGACTCGTACCTGCTTCCTCACATCCGGCGAACCAATTCATCTGGAATCCTGCAGGCCACACCCACTAGCCCCGCCTCCTCCTCTCTCATCTCTTACTGAGCTCATGTCTGACCGGTCAGGTGTCAAATGGTTGAACCTTTAGTTTGTGAGCACAGGTGAGAGAGGGGGAAATAAAACTTGAATATTAATCTCACAAGGTGTGTGTGTGTGTGTGTGTGTGTGTGAGACAGAACAGGTCCAGGGTAAACATCTAATACTTCAAATTTCTTCTAATAGATATTTCTGGATCAATGTTTTTCTTAAACTAATTATTGATCTCTGATGTCATCAGTTTGCGCCTCTGTAAGTTCCCACGTTGGATATTTGGATATCGTGACACCGTTTCCAAGTTTTCGTGCTGCTGTTTCAGAAGGTATTGTGAGTGTTGCGGGTAGACCGGCCTCTCCTCCTTTTATGCATCATGCTTATGTAAAATAGTTTTTTTTTTTTTTATAATTATTTTTATGTGCCATATTTTGTATAATATTAATTTATTGAATGGGTTTGTTTTAAATTATAGGTGTTCGCTTGTTTGCTTTTAGTCTTTAAATTCTTTACTTAATTTATTGCCATATAGTATAAGAGAGTGAAACAGTTACACAAAATCCTACGTATCAATGTTCAGTTAAACCATCGCAAGTTGAGGTTTACTTTAGTTAGTTGTCTTCTGTGAAAATGTTACACACTCAGGATGGATGAAATTCCTCTCCTGCCCTTAGATCCTGGAATAAATGTACATCGATTAGCCATAACCTATAAATAATCGAGGACCATGACAGTTCAAAGTATCGACTCGGCCTCCAGATTCTCCAGATCTCCGTCTGATCGATCGTCTGTGGGATGTGCTGGGAAAACGAGTCTAATCCACGTAGACAAAACCATTGCGACAACTTTCAGGGATCTGCTGCTAACCCCTCCCACAGCTCACCTTCAGAGGTCTTGTGGCGTCTTATGGTTTCAATTCAGTTAATTTTTATTTATATAGCGCTTTTAACAAGTCATTGTCGCAAAGCAGATTTACAGAATCAAAAGGAAACAAGAACGAAATGTGTGAGAGAATAATACAGATGAATCAAACCCATCAGATTGTTCTTGATGAGAAAGCGGAGTGACTTTATGGTCGTTTTAGTGACACAATATTAGGTTGATTTTATCGTTAAGGCTGATCTGTGTTCTTTTCTCAGTTGAGAGAGATTTGTCTCCTCTCGTCCGTAGTAGACACACGTACTGTACGTGATTAGGATGAAAAATGTCAGGGTGGTTCTTCAGCGCTGAGACTTGAAATACAGGTGTGGGAGCAGCATGCAGTACACTCTGATGACACCAGAGGGCAGTGATTGGTTGAAATAAATGTCACATGGTGAGGATCTCTGTTGGAATAAAAGCCGCCATCCCCCCTGAAGCAACGTTCATGTTGCTGCTGCTCGGTGTTGCTTTGTAGTTTTCAGTTAAGCTTCAGTTTATTGTTATTTTTGTTTTGGTTTTGTATAACTGTACAATTTAACAAGAGATGTCATATTTGAAACGTTTGTCATGAATGATGATACAATCCTTTTTGTCAGGTATGCAAGATGGGTAAAGTGTGTGTGTGTGTGTGTAAAACAACTTCTAAGCTAACGGACAGAAAGTGGGCCTGACCCTGCCCCGAAACCGTGCGACCAATCAGGAGCCGGAGGCAGCGGTGCTCATTCAGCTTTCTCATCCTCTCTCTCTCTCTCTCAGCCCTTCATCTGTGATCTGTCTCTAAAATGCTGCTGCCGTTGTAGGGAATGTAGCCAAAAGAGAAATAAAGATTCCTAAAGCTATTTTAATACACCTGCTTCGGATGCTTTTATTGGCTGACTGGACTTATCTCCAACACACACACACCTGCAGAGCTTCCTGTAGGGAAATGGTTTGTGCCAAGCTGTGCAAGATGATTTAGCTCATTCTGCGAGATTGAAAAAAGAGAAAAATGCTTTCTCGCCAGGAAATCGAGATTAAAGAAGCATTAGGTGTAAGGTAAGTTAATTACACTTTCAAGTCATACACATGGATTATTTTTCTTATTTACTCTGAGGACGTGTTCACAAAACTTGTACAATGTACATCAGGGGGGGGGGGGGGGGAATAACTCCACTCACTGCTATTTAAGACGATCATTCTCAACCTGTAATGAACTCTATACTTATGAAAGTAACACCAATAAAAATGTAATTAAATATTTGTGCTAAATGCATCATACAAGTTTTCTATTTTTAATGTTTTTCAACTCCTTTAAAAACTTGTTCGATTTGATATCGCTTATTGAAATGTATTACACATGGACAATGCATATACTTTTTCAACTGTCTAACTTTATACATGTTTATAAATCACTTATGACATTAGTTTAATTAATGAAACCCTTATTTGCCATGTTTCAAGTTATTTTAGCAGAAAACAAACAGTCTACAGCGAGGGATCTAGTCAACAAAGTTTGGCCCACACACAGACGGACACAGCATTACTGTAAAACTTCATACTTTATTGCTTGTGTTTTTGTCAACATTTCAATTCTGCACAAGCTCAAATAGTTCCCCTTTATTCATTGCTCTACATAGTGTGTACAAGATTCTGTAAGTGTTCATCTAAATCAGCAGAAAGAGCTCACTGAGAAAAAGAGGACACAACATTCCCTCTCTCTCTCACTCACACACACACAAACATACACTCTTCTTAAATCAAATAAAATGTCTAATCACAACATGGGAATCTTACAATCCTGTAACGGCTTTAGTGATACTATAACTCTAGCAACCGTACTGTTAGAGAATTAAAAAAAAAAGAAAAAGTGAAAAACCAAGAGCAAAAAAAAAAAAAAAGACATGGAACAGAAAGACAAAATCCAGAGAAGCTGTGCGCACGTATTTGCTTTTCTTTTCTTAAGGTGGAAAACCAGTGTTTCTACGCTTAAAGACTCTACTGTACAATTTACAAATCCAGATTTAATTATAATTAAGTCAATATTCAAAATGAGGAATCAGATTATTGAAACAATTTCGTATTAAACAGCAAAATAACAGCCCTGCTCTACAGAGTCACCACGTTTTATGATTCAGTTATTATTTTTTAAAGCTGATTAAAAGCACAAGTCTCTGTGAGATTTGCATCCTTACTTGCTCTTGAACGTGGTATGATATTTAGATTTAAGTTAGCTAACAAAAAATATAAAATAATAAATGTAGTGCTGTGTACAGAATCTTGTAAAACAACTTTAAAGCCTAATCTCACTCACAATTCTACTGGAATGAACAAATCTTTTGTTTTAACACTCGGCTCCTCTGGATTCGTCTGGATTTAAAACCCTGTTCTTTCACCGCATGCACCCATCATACTGTCCGTCCCCGTCCTTCTCAGCGTGTCCTCCTGAGCCATTTTGGATCTTTATCGACTGAATAAATACATTTTCTGAGACGGTATCAGAGTGAGGGAGAGATAGAGCTATATATATGTGGAGAGGGAGAGAGACAGGCTTGTTTTAGGATGAAGATAAAAAGCCTGGTTGTTATGACGACTCTGCCGTGACGTGGACGTGTGCGCCGCTCATCTCACACGTGCTCGTTGCCGTGACGATGGGGGTCTCTGCGGATATCTCGGTCATGGCAGCGGCGTTCGGCGTAGCGTCCAGGATGAGCGCCGGAGTCTGATGGGCTGCCAGGGAGGACGTGACCGGGGCGGCGAGCGGGGCGAGCTCAGGGGGAAGGGACATGCTGGACATTGGGGGGAGAGTAGGGGGGAAGGCGGAGGGCAGGACGCCGGGCATGCTGGGAATCGGGGCTATGCCGGGCAGGTTGAGATGAGGGAGGGGGGCGAGAGGAGGCAGAGTTGGCAAACCTGCAGAGAAGAAGAAGAAGAAACAGCAACACAAGCTCAGGTCCAAAACGACGTACAGGACATTAATGTCCAATGTGTTAAACACACTTTCCTACTTCCTGTTGATGTTACACAAAGTAAAGGTTAAGAAAATATTACTACAACAGATGAGAATTTGAGCAAGAAATATTTCTCTCAGACAAAAAGGCGAGATCACTGCACTGCCCATTTTTTTTTTTTGGTTTGCAACTGAGAGATAGGAGAAAGGGGGCGGAGCTTCCAGACAGCAACATATAATAATATGAGGAAAAATTCAAACACCAGGGCAACTACTAACATTTATACACGGAGTGTGTGTGTGTGTGTGTGTGTACCTGTGGTGGAAGGAGGAAGGCCGGGGATTCCCGTTAACGATACGGCACTGAGGTCTGGGAGGGGGATGTTCAGGTTGGGCAGGTTGGGCAGCGGTGGAAGGCCGGCAGGTAACGGCATCAACCCTGAAACAAAACCGTGTTCGACATTCTTTTAATTAAGTCCAGAGGTCACTGCAGGTCAACACACACATCCGGAGGTAGGACGGAGATAAAGCTGGGTTTTAAAAATCATCAGCATTACATGTGTGTCAACTGTTTCCCACGAGTCGGCGGCGACGGCGGCCTTCACAACAGGCCGGTATTTATAAATATATATTTCTATATGACTTCATAGCGTTAGTATTTTATTATATATACACACACAAGCACAGAGTATGTAGGGTTCACACACAGGACTTTTTTTTTTTTATCCTCCTGTGTTTTTTTTCTTCACATGTGACCGTAAGTACAGCGTTCTTCTACATTTTGCGTCAGCTGGTATCCGCTACAGTTCTGTCGCCGCCGCTGCTCTACACGTTTATTCTGCAAGCGCGAGAGTCAACTGTCCACAGCTAGTTAATTGATTGCGGAGGGCAGATGGACAGATTTTTAAATTAGGGTCTACAAATATACTTTGACAGCCGTCGATATACTCCCAAGTATACTGTGTGTGTGTGTGTGTGTGTGTCGGTCGGGGGGGAAACACTGGTGTTGCTATATGCAATAGATCTAGTTACCTCAAAAGAGGCTGTAAGTGTTATAACACATCTCTGTGTGTAATAAAACAATAAGCGATCTTCTATAACATATAATAATCAAGTCTTATTATAAAATAATTACATACAAATACATAATCTTTCAGTTCAGCCTTGTTAGTTGTAACGAAGCGACTAAATCAAACAGGATCGAGAAACACCATGTTGCTGTATTTTATTCACAATGTTAATCTGCTGCAATCACGTATGCGTGTGTGTGTGTTACCTGGTAGCGTAGAGGCGGGGTTGACCGAGGGCAGAGCGCCCATGGCCGGGGTGACCTGAGTGGGCAGCAGGGGGACTGTTGGCACACCTGAAACAACACCATTATATTAGAGATGCACTCAAATACAGACGTGACTAGACGGTGCAATATTTAGCAGAAGATTAGGCAGGAACCTGTTTGAAGTTCAGTGGGCATAGTGGGAGGAGCTGAATTGATTGACAGCCCAGACAGGCTATCTTCAAGTCCGGTGGGGCCGGGCAGTGTAACAGGAGGTGGGGTTACTGCAGAGAGCTGAACCTGAGAGCCGAAAGACAGGGAACAGGTCATGGAGGGGAAAAAAAATTATAATAAAATAAAATCACAAGATCACACATTTTATTTTCACACATACACACACGCAATTATTGTATGTAACCTTATTGCACAAAAGCATTGTTCTTAACAAAAAGAAAATGGTGTGTGCGTGTGTGAAGGCCGAACCTCAGTGAAGCCATCCTTCAGTGGGCTTGCCGGTGCACTGGGTGTGTGTGTGGGGAAGCTGATCTTCTTCCCTTCCTCGAACGGTCGAGTTGGAATCCTGTGCAAGTAACCGTAGCCGATACCACAGCCCAGACTGAGACCCAGGAGGAAACAGAAAAACTATTACATCCCTTTATTGTTTGATATCTAGGACTATTTTAATAGTTTTATATGAAAACAAGATTATCATAAACTTTATAGTCAACATTATCCTACACGCAGCACTGCCTGGACTCAACCGCACTGAACACCTTTAAGATGAACTGGAACCTCCGTAACATCGAACAACTAACATCTAAACTAATCTTTACAAAGGGAAATAAATCTGGAACGTCATGTTCAACAACCACGTATGGGTGTGACGGTCAAGTGTGTACAAGCTGACGGGCCCATAGTAGTGATGGGTCGTTCATGAACAATTAGTTCGTTTTGAACGAATCTTTAACGTGACTCAGAAGAACGAGTTGTTTCAGAGAGTGATTCGTTCATTTTCTATTGGGCGCGCATGCGCAAAGCATCGCAAAACCTCCGTAGGTTATGTACAGGAAAGTCTAGTCGTCTAGTCCGAGTCGTTCGTTCCTTTGTCACGTGACTCCCATAGACGCTATGCAGTGCAATAGATTCAAAAGAACGAACGTCTCAGACTGGAAGATATGAGAGGTGAGCTACTCATTCTGCTATTTATAATATGTCCGTAGCTGCACTGTAATATTCTCATTACTGGAACTATAGACGAAATTTGTGTATGTAGACGTATTAGGGGTCTTTTTTTATTGAAAATGCAACATTTTATTTTATTTCTGATAAAAAGAACTAAGTGACTCAATAAAAGGTTTGTTCATTTTGATGAACGAGATTCAAAGAACCGAGTCACTAAAATGATTCAAACGTCCCATCATTAACCCAGTGTAATTAATCAGGTACAAAGTACCAAAGGTTCGGATACACCTTTTAATTCAATAGTCTTTCCTGATGTTTTTTCTTTCTACACTGTAAAACAATACTGAAGGCGTTTATTCAAAATACACAATAATCTCCTTTGAACAGTTGATATTGAGATGTACATCTGCTACTTCTGATCTGTAAATCCTTCATAACGACTATAATCTGGGGTGCTGTTTGAGGTTAACTGCTGATTTCTGAGACTCTAAATTAACTTCTCCTCTGCAGCTTTGGTCTTGCTTTCCTTGGAAGGTCTTTATGAGAGCCAGATTCATCATCATGGAGCTTCATGGGTTTTACAAATGCACTTGACACTTGTTATTGTTGTTAATTAATTACCTAATGCCATTTTGTGTTACTTCACAGATTTAAAAATAAAAATCCAAGATTGTTTTAGAATATAGAAAAATCGTCTATACACACTGACTGCGCGAACACACACTTAACTACTGTCACCCTTACATTTATTAGTTACTACTGGTGTCACTGACTCGTTCATTAAATTTGTGCATCTCTCTCACACACACCTGCCCTCTCCACCCCAAGCGCTGTTAGGAGTTATGACGACTTCTCTGCAGCTGTCCGTGTCCGTGTTATAAACGTACAGCTTCAATCCTTTACCCTCATGGGTTTCGATCAATGAGAACAAGTCCTCAGACTGAGGGGGGGGGGGAACGGGGACAAACAAACACAAATCATCATCTAATTAAAGCATGAATAATGCACAATAATCAGCTGTGCAGATCGTCATTTATAACTACACTGTGAAATTAGAGATGTCATAAATGGAAAAAGGACACAGGCAGAGAGACGCACCTCGTTCATGACGGTGTCGGCCCCGATGATGTAGTCTGTGTGCGGCCTCAGTCCTGCCAGAGCAGCTGGAGAGTTCGGCTCGATTTCCTGAGAAGGAAAAGGTGAGATCGATTGTAATAGATAGGAGGACATGGGAGGGGGATTAAAAACTGCTTAAGAGTGTTAATTTCAACAACGAATAAATAATGACGAAAATCATTAGCTGACGAACTTTTTCCCTGTGACTAAGATGAGGCATCACGGATATCAATGAACAATGACTGTGATTAAATCAGCATGCAATATTGTTGTAAGTGGTGTAAAAAAAAAAAAAAATTATATAATAATAAGCATGTCTTTATTTTCATCAACATATAGTTGTCAACACAATCCATTGCGTTATGAAGTTCATACGAATATGGATGTTCATTTATTATGACACGAGCAGCGGATCAGCAGTAGTAATCACGCACAGTGACGGGATGTTACAAGCTCAGTTTTCTCTTTTCATGACAGCAGCATTACTCGGGAGAAAGAGAAGAGACGATATTTGGGCCCCAGTTTGTTCATACTGGATCGGGGAGAAAAAAAAAAAGCCAATGTGTATCAATATCGGAGAGGAAACACAATCACTGGGAAAAATACCACAAACCTGAGGAGACGCATCAAGGTTATACCATAAAAATCTCAAGGCGTTTTACAGCCTCAGTGTCTTTAGATCACACAGCTCGTTTTTGTTGGCAATCGTATAAATCATATAAAAGGAGGAGTATATCAAAATCCATTGGGTGCATTTTGCAAAAGACCCAGAATAACTGACGTCCTGTTGTGTTGAGCTCAATGAGCTCTAAATGTATGCCGGGTTTCGTGTGCATATGTGCAAGTGTGGATGAGCCATGCAGCAAAACCTCGTGTGAGGACTGCATGCCACGCCCAGGGCTCAGACTCTCAGGCATCCTAATGGCAGTAGATTCCAAACTGTCTGCCAGTTTTTGTGAGTTTTTGAGTATGTTAAGACCCACAAAAAGCCCCAAATGTTGGAAATATAAAACATAATCCTTAAGAAAACATGGCACACTATGACGACATATAATAAAAATAGAGTATCGGACATGCAGCAGTTGTTGTCATGGTTAAAAATAAATATCATTAGCTAAAATCATCACATGAAAAGACAAATTTTAAAATGTTGTGTGAAAAACTAGAAAATGGTTAAAAAAAAAAAAAAAAAAAAAAAAAAAACTCATTGCCAAAATGTTTTCTACAAGACTAAAATGCTTAAGGGATCTTCTGACTAAGACTAGACTAAAATGCCAAGACTTTCAGTTGACTAAAACTTGACTAAACAAAAATTAGATAAGATCGACTAAATGTGATAAAAACTAACAGGAATATTTATCCTGGGACAAAAAGACTAAGACAAAAATTTTAAATAGCTAATTAGCTAGAATTTAGCTAACACTAATAGTAGTCAGACAGAAAGGCAGAGGGTGTGAGACAGACAGACAGAAAGATGGTAAAATGCAGGCAGGCAGATGGGCAGAGCAATGTGAGACAGATGGGGTGGGATACAGAGAAAGAAACTCAGGGCAAGAAAGAGACACACACAAACAGACAAGATAGTTGAAGACTTACAGAAGAGACAGACAGACAGAGCAACTGAGAGACAGACAGATAAACAAGGATGAGTAAGAGGGAACATGTGAAACAGACAAAGTTTAATCCGTGTAGTAACCCAGACGATCAGTGCTGTCCTGTTAGACCAGTCTGATCACTCAGGCCTCTGAAGGCTGTGTCCCAAATCTCACTCAGCTCCCTCAGGGCTGAGACGGCGCTAAACTTACAAGATCATCAAGTTTTTCTGACGCACACACCCACGGTTCCTCACCAGCACATGCCAGACGTTCTCATTTGCTCCCTCGAAGCTGCAGAAGCGGATGCTGACCCCCAGGAGCCCCTGACCGCCCCACATGTTGCTGGGTGTGACCGTGGCCTCGCGCAGCTCCAACGTCTTACTGCTGTACACCAGCATCTTCACGGGCTTCTCCACGTTGGCCTTCAGCAGATCCTTCAGCGTGTCGTTGTCCTTGTTCTAAGAAAAATAATATACATACATATATACATACATATTTAAAAATCCCATAGAGCGTTGAGGTAACACACTCACACACTCCTCAACAGTCACGACAATCACTCTCTTCTAAGGATCATAACTTTGAATAAAAAGATTGCATCTCAATTCAATATGCAGGATGATTTTATTGTGCGCACTTATGTCGATGTGTGTAACGTCTAAAATGCACTAAAAGCGAATGAGATCAGCACGGGTGTAGAGAAACACCTGGGTAAACAGTCATTACTCAGACGGTGTTTATCCAGGGCAGGGGTGGCTCTGAAATTCAGCCCATCCAATGATTAAAGATGTACTATATTTTACCTCGAAGAATCACAATAAACGACAGTTAAGTGTTTCCGTTTGTGTGCGCAGGCGTTGTGTGTGTGTGTGCTAAAGTAAGTAAGCGTCTCGTCTTACACAGTGTTATAGTAAACAGTACACACATGCACGGATGTTGATTATACCAGTAAGAGACACGCACTAAGACCCAGAAGGGGAGACGATTAACCACAAATCCGCAGCGCAAGAAAAACCAATTGGCTCAGTTGTGATCACATGACGCTCGGCATCAAAACAAGAAGCGCATGCATGATACATGATACTTGGTACTCGTAAACCAAGACTTGTTTGTTTTCCAAGTCAAAATTTATTCAAAATCTTTGCTTGTTTTGTGGAACATTCGACAAATCCACTGTATATTTGCATCATATTTATTCCACACCTTTACTGTTCTACAAAAGATCTTATGTCCTATTTAACGTACATGTGTAACCATGTAAAAATGCCATGACCGATGGAGGATTTTTTCCCCCCCGATTACATCTCAATTCTTTCATGCGTTGTATCATTGCACTGACTCCAAAATCGATTTTTTCTTCATTTACAGTAAGTCCCTGTACACAGCAAGACTTACAAACATTCAAGTTACAAATTTCTGCAGAAACGAATGGAACGCGATTCTATGAACATTTATAGATGCGACCAAATCACAGACGTAGCTCACAAGTATTAGACAAAAATAAATAAATAAAATAAGACACTGCAGCGCACCAGTTACCAATATTTACAATTACATACCATATTTTCAGTGTGTAAATGAATGTCTAAAAGTCTGTTATATTATGTGTGTGCACGCGCAAGTGCGAAAGCTGCCCCGATGGAAAATAATCCTAATTTCAGAAAATCCTCAACGAGAAAGAGTTCACAGTCCAATACAGTGGAAAACAGCTCCAAAATACCATCTGTTCAAGCGCAGTAAACACTGTGTGTGTTGTCGCTCCCTCCAGGGTTAAATTTAAATAAGGTCAGCTGACTCATTAGGCATGCTTTACATTGTATATTCGTGTCAAAGGTGTACAAGACTCGCTCTGTCTGACTTATGAACAAATCCAACTTACAAATGTGCTCCCGGGAAGGAACTCGTTTGTAAGTCCACCTGTATATCTGTTTGGAGTTGAGGTGGTAAAATAGTGCATAATCTGACAGGTAGCACGCTCTAAACTATTCACGCATCAGCAGGCAGCACAGTGAATTATTTACGAAGGCTGCTGAGGATTTAAATAAAATTGAAAAAATAAAATGTTGAATCAGCATTTTATAAAATCACGATACTTACAGAAACAATACAGATCGGATCGGCACCAAGGTATCATGAGGATATTGTATTGTAACGAACTGTCCCACCATGCCATGGGCTGTAATTTTGTTGCATCCATCAGTCTCAAAGTCTCCGAGCAATATTAATCTCCCAGCAAAACTCTTCTGGATACTCGACTATTTAGGACAAACTCTTTACCTCCACTGAACATTTCAGAGCTCCTGGCGCGATCAGTGTTCAAGTGTATGTATGAGAGAGGAAAATACGTACCAGTCTGGTGTTATTGATGGACACTATGAAGTCAAAGAATGGTTCAAGGCCGGCCCGGTGTCCAGGCGAGTTCTCCTGCACCTGAGAGAGAAAGAAATAATCTGAAGTTATGGAACTAAATGAGAAAGAAATCGGGGCTGAAACCATTTTACACCTTTTGTGTCTCTTACACATACACACACTTCCAGTAGTAGACCTGTTCTTATCTCGCAAAGGATGAATGCGGAAAGTCTTGCAGCTACACACCCTGAATCAACAATCTGTGTGTGTGTGTGTGTGTGTGTGTGTGTTCACAGGAATTACAAAACCCTGCAGAAATCACCTGCAAAGTTCACCTGGATAAACAAATCATGCCAGCTTCTAACACACTAATAAATATTTATGTATTCAGATGTGTTAATTCTGGTCAATATTGCTAACTAACGCTATAAAATAAACAAAAATAAACCATTAGCCAATAACCACAGCTAGCTAAAGTGATACGCGAATAACGTGCTGGAGAAACGACATAAAAGACAAACCATCTTAATATGCAAAGTAATGATTTTGTAAACGTATTTCAATTATTAAATAGAATTTAAAATATATTAAAAATGTAATTAGAATTTTATTCTAACATGTAGCTTCAGTTTACGTTTGCGTTAGCATTAGCCACGTAAAGCAGGCCGCGCTAAACATCCCCGTGGTCGATTTTTTACTCCGGCCGCCACGTATACACTCGTTATGCGCATTAGCATCTTGACAGGACCCGCTACCGGAGCTTAGCCGCGTCCAAACCCCGAGTCATCAGCCGACACCTACCCTGAGGACATGGTATCCTTCAGAACCTCCTCCGGGAATCTCCACACTCTGCGCTCCCCCCATGACTCCCCCTTGTCAGTGTAAGCGGAATGAATCTTAACCCTGTTCCCCGTCCCGTGTTTGGGTGAACCGAGCCGGGTAGGAAATACAGCGGTGACACGGCCGCCTGCGTTGCGTTAGCAGTTACGTGGCAGTCGGGGAAGAAGTGACTTGTGGGTAAAGCAGTATGTTTTCACGCTTGAATTAAGACAAGCGCCGCCTACTGGCTTGGATTTGCAAAACGAGTTGATCTTTCCTGGGCTCTGATTGGTTGGAAAGTCACGGACACGAACAGACATCCGGTTGGATGTCCGTGAGGTCGCCATAACAACCAGACAAAAACACGGAAGCGTCATACAAACCTGACTGAAAAATTATATATATATATATATATATATATGAATAATGAGGGATTATATTATGCCAGATTTATATATTGTTTTAGATATATTTATCTCTCATAACTCGTATTAATCACTTCTCTCCCAGTGCTCCATCATCCCTTAAAGCTCCTGCCATAATTTTACCATCCATACATCCCTCCATCTTGGAACATCTGTAGCCCAACTAGGGACTGTGAAGGCCAAGGGTGACTATTTTATGTATCCC
>JAQQZT010000037.1:3849771-3864974 GCA_030068275.1 Clarias platycephalus | reverse complement strand
CGTTGTCTCCCTGCGGCTGGTAGCCCACCATGGTGGTGCCGCACTCCATCATCATCGCTTTGATCTTTGGTGCCACCACAAGAAACTCCATACTGTGCTCAGGGTTGACCTCTGGAGCTGTGATGTTGTAATCATACCTTTTGTTGCTTTGTGATACTGTAGTTTGCAAAGAAGCATTTTTTTATGTCAGCGTGCAGAAGTGTGAAGGCTGAAGGTCCATTGTGCATGCTCAGTAGGCTGTTCTATCATTTTCAGGTTTGGGAAACTTAAATTGTCTGTTTTCAGATTTTTCTGTGTTAGTGCAGACTAGGCCTAAATATCTCACTAATACTAGATACATCTACCAGTTTGACGGGACACAGTGCACTTTAAAACTACATTTAAACTGTTAAACAGGGACATAGCACAGGTTTACACTCATTGGATGTTAAACAGGGCTTCCTCCAGAAGATGGCGCTCTGTACAACTCTATCACAGGTCTTGTCCAAGTCTCTCAATCTCCTCAACGAGGAAGTCGATGTCTGACTTGGTGGCAGCGTGATTGGAGATGACCATGCGGAAGAAGTTGACGTTGTCTCCCTGCGGCTGGTAGCCCACCATGGTGGTGCCGCACTCCATCATCATCGCTTTGATCTTTGGTGCCACCTTGAGTGTGTAGAAAACAACATTGCAAAAATGTTAGCATGAGTTAATCTGTGGTGCGTGTGTGTGTCACGAGCGTCAGATGTGTGAGAATAACCTTGTGCAGTTGTTCCCTTCTCTGCTCTCCGTCTGGCATGTTCCTCATACTCGGTGGAATGTACCAGAAACACACATTAGTGTGCTGGGGCTGGAGATAGAGAGAGAGAATAAGGAAGGAGTTTGATAAAAGAGAATAAGGAGATAAGAAAGGATGGAAGTGTGTAAAAAGAAGTAAAAATATACAGAAAGACAGAACGAGAGAATGAATGTTGAAAAATTAAATGAAGATTGAGAAGTAAAATTTGGAAAAAGAAGGAAGAGTCATAGGGGGTGGGAGACAAGGATAGTAAGAGAGGAGGAAAAAATGGAAAGGAGGCAGAAAAAAGAAAGAAACAGAAAGGTGTGAAATAAAGAGAGGAAGTTGAACAGAGACCAAGAAGCAGAATTAGATAGAAAAGTTATTGAAAGAAGAAGAGCATGAAAAGGGGCAAGAAAGAAAGAAAGAAAGAAATGAAGACTTTGAGAAATGAGAAAGAGAATGAGAGAAGATAACTGTTTGTGTGTGTATGTTACCTCTCCTTGGAAGACCATTTGGTAACCCTCACGATTCTTGATTTTGTTGTAGAGATATTGAGAGAGCTCCAGACAACGGTCCACATGCTGCTCAAACCCGACTGTGCCCTATGCAGAGGAACATCATGTATTATTCTCTCTTTCTCTCTGTCTCTCTTGAAAGTCACAGAAGCAACACAAGAACGCCATCAGGGAGGAATGTAATGACTCAGCATAAGCAGCTGAGACTCGTGGACTGTTTATAGCAAGTGATTGATGAAAATAGACAGGCTGAAGCACGGAGCTTGGAAGTCATGAATGTCAGATCCAGACCAGATGTGACATTTCAGAAATCTTTTTTGAATAAATAACGAAACACACTGGACGTAACCCACCTTGGCTTTCCACATGAGCCAGAATTTGAAGATGTCTACATGTCTGCCACACTGGATGGCTTTATCTCCTGTATCGTATGTCACATCGTACTGTTTATCAGGCTGGAACAGGTAACCGGCACACATGGAGTTACAGCCCTGCAGAATTCCCTGAAACACACCAGAGAATCACTGCTGTTACATCACATTATGCTATTAGGAACCTCCATTTTGTAGATGGTTTCATTCGGAGTTGCACCACGACACTCATCATACCATCTTGATTTTTTTGTAACAGCATCTGTTTTAGAGCTTACATACAGGTAGGACACAATGTATTGGCCATTTTGTGTTTTTTTTTTGTATTGTTGTCTGAAATCCCAGTGGACGGTACACATCCCCTGCATCGTGCACAATTATTACCCATAATTCTAAATATACTAAATCTTGTGATAACAGTCAGGACAACAGGTATCCACAAGCACAATAGTTTTAAACATCTAAAAAACTGACTACAAATGTACAAACACTTCTTTTCACCACTTTTCTCTTTAGTTTGCGCTTGTGTTGTCATGGTTACCTTCTCTCTGACCAGGATGGCCGAGCACTGCAGTGGCACTCCCATCATCTTGTGAGGGTTCCACGTGACCGAGTTTGCTCTGAAAGAGACACAATCATGTATACATATATATTTGGGTGGCTGAGCTGTTGACTAATAGACCTCTTTATATTATATATGTATATTTTGCCTATCATTCTACAATTGCATTTTGCACATTTTGTGTAATTTATGTTATACATTATTTCTGAAACTTTTGTAAATCTGTAAATCTGTATATTTTATGCCAAATTTGATTTTTATTTATTGTAGCGATTTTTATTTTTATTGAGTGTATTCTTTTATTGTAGTGAAATCTTTCTATTCTATTCTATTTTTCCACTTTATGTCACAGACAATTGTATAAGCATTTCACTTGCTATCATACTGGCTATGGTTGTGTATGTGACTTATTTTGAATTCTTACATACAATTATTATTATCAAAAGAGGAATGGGGACAGGTACTCATAGAGATCTGCTATAGGAAGAACCTGGCTGCCCTATGCTCACTCTATAAACAGAAAAGTTGGGTTTCTTTGAGATTGTAATGATCTTCCTAAATAACAAATAACATGGACTCAATCTAACACATACACCAAGAAAGTGTACGTGCATACTATGTGGATGTGGCTTAAATGTGCTTTCCATGTGCTTGAATAGAGCCTGACAAAACCTGGAAAGACAAACGCAGCGTTGTGCTTGAAAAAACAATTTTACCTCTGGATACCGTTCAGCTTGTGACGATGTTTCCTCGACATCAGAAGACTGCCGCCCCATGCACCCTAAATATCACACACACATTATTGTCTTCATTATTATTCATGCATTCATCGTCTAAATCGCTTATCCTGTGTACAGGGTTGTGGGGGCCAGGAGACTTAGTGCGCGCACACACACACACACACACACACACACACACACACACACACACACACACACACACACACACACACAATCTGGGAACATCACTTAGCCTAATCTGCATGTCTTTGGACTGTGGGAGGAAACCAGAGTACCCAGAGGAAACCCAGGGAGAACATGCACACATGCACACACACAGACCCGGAGCCGGAATCAAACACTGGACCCTCGGGTTGCTAATGCTAATGTATTATATAGTAAACATAAGAGAAATTTGGAGGCTTGTTCCAAATTATCCACAAAAAAAAACCCAGCCTTAACCCATTAACACTACACTCACTATCCACTTTATTAGGAACACCTGTACACCTTAACAATCATATAAGTATCTAATCAGCCTTCAGACACAGCGTACAAGCTCTGGTTAAAGTTCAGATCAAACATCAGAATGAATAAAATGAACAAGTGTGATCGTAATCTTCCTATTGCCATCTCGGGGAGTTTTTCCTTGCCACTGTTGCCGTCACACTTGGCTTGCTCATCAGGGACAATCTCATTATTATCTAGACACATTCTTCTTACACATACAGTACACACTTCCATACATTTTCTTTTCAAATTTTCTTTTCTTTTTTGTGAAGCTGCTTTGAGACAATGACCATTGTTAAGAGCGCTATATAAATAAAATTGAATTGAATTGAACTGAACTTAACTGTGGCTTGATGCCTACTGCCAGATGAGCTGGCTTGAGTACTATGGTAAAGTGCCACACTAACTGTAACTTAATAGGACATGTACAGCATCATGCAAAATCCCGTCCTTGTGCAATTACAGGACTGTTAGGTATCATACAGATCACAAATTCGTTACAGTTCTTGGTTTTAAAAAAGTGTAAAGGAAACTCACATCCACATGGAGCCAGATGTTGTATTTTTCGCAGATGTCTGCAATGTCGTTGATGGGGTCAAACGCTCCGTAGACTGTAGTACCAGCCGTGGCGTTCACAAATAATGGAACATAACCCTATATCACACCGACGTGAAACATAAAATCAACATTAAAGACAGGTACTGTCCAGTTAAGCCCCCATTTATTGAGTAAGAATGGCATCTGGGTAATGAAGCAAACAAAGCAGGGCTAATGAACTGCAGTCCGTCTGTCAGATGAAGAAAGTCTTGTCAGGCCACTTCATTGATCCACCTCGCTCCATTAGAGCAGAGGTTAAGCTCACACACTCATGCCGAACAGCTCTAAGAAGTGCTTTCTCTGTAACAGGCAGATTCGTGCGCTCACCTTCTGTTTGACGCTGACGATTTTAGCCTCCAGGTCAGCAGGTATGACTCGACCCCTGAAACACATCAAGTTACATCAGCAAGGCCGACAAAAGGAAGGTTGTATCAAGTTAGGAGCTACTTAAGGAGTAGTTTGGCAAACCAGCTAATGTACACTAGAAGACAGAAATTTAGATGCATTAGACTTAATGAATCATGTGAAAATACACTGATTAAAGACAAATGTAAAGCATGACTTTACAGACCATGAATGAATTTATTCCTGAATGGAAATGAAACTTTTTATTATAATAACAAGGGATTTTATCCTCATGAAGTCTGGAAAACGGTACCGGAGCATTACAGCTAGAACATCCAGACTCCGGGACAGTCTGTATCCGCAGGCCATCAGGATGATAAACAGTTGGTACCCACTATCACTTCCACTGATGTAACATGCCTAAGGCTACTCCTCCTAACCCTCCTCCTGAACTTTACATCTACTATCTTGCACAACTCCATGTTACCTGGATTAGGAAACTGCGACACTTTACATATTAAACATTATATCACTTTGCCTTCACTCGTCACTTTACCTCCACTTTGTCATTTTAATTGTTTACTTGTACCACAGTGTACTAGGAAACGGTTGTTAAACCATATTACGAGTTCTTTATACTGTATATATATATATATAGTTTTATGCATCATTTGGCACCTTTACTGGTCATGGTGTAAACGCTGATGTGTTGTTTTATACTGTTAGTACTGTCCTTGTTATCATTTAAAAAAGAATAAAGAATAATAAAGATGAGGATTATTCATGCTATTAACGGGGTGCACAAATGTTTGCAAAACTGTCACAGAAATGAAAATTCCTGTTTACTTCTAATGCAGCTATGTTTAGCACGATGAAACAAATCAATCGGGAAATTATTTAGTCTGTCTGTACACACCTTTACACAGTGTAAGCTTTATATTTTAATATTGGCCAATATATGTAACTGTTGGCCAATATTTAAACTTTTGATTAAAAAAAAAAATTAAGTCAACTCATTTATAGTAATAAGTTCATAATATATTATATCTGGTTTGTTAGATCTTACAATAGGAAACAGATCAACATGAATATATTTAAGATACTTCCACTTTGCTAAGGTGCCATTTGTTTTGCAGTGTAGTTGTGTTCCATGTTTTCGTTGTGTACTGATTTTGGATTTTGTTACCTTTCGTCGGTGCTGAGCAGGATAACATTTTCTTTACCGAAACCCAGAGCTGCTCCAGCTTTTGCGATCGAATAGTGACTCTACAAAACACACACACACACACACACACTGTAAATCAACAGGGAATCATGGAGCACATCTATGTTCTGACTGAGATGATCAACTTCCTCACGTGTTCTGATGTAAAGAGGATGAGCCGCGGTGCCGCTGACATGCCTTTGGTTTTGACCTCGGGGAAATACTTATAGCGGGCGATCATCACACTGTACATGTTTGATATGGCACCACCTGTGTGTAGAAATAAGAATCATCCCCTGACGTCACCAAACAATCAGAATCTAGGCTATGGTATCTGAAGTCCTTTGGATTTTAAAATAAAAAAGTCATTTACGTTTTATACCACTGTGTTATTAAATTCTCAAATCTGATTGGTCAGAAGGTGTTGATTAATGCTCAGTATTGACAGTATTGAACCTGCAAATCACAGGTTTGATGTATTAATTTGTTACCGTTTCTATAGTAACAGCTCATTTGGGACGTGTATGGTGGACGCTCTACAAAAACTTATGTAGGTTTTATGGAACGAGTCTCCAGTGTCAGTGTAACAGTCAGCAATTTTGTTTCTGACACAGCAAAGTCACTAACAAGGTGAAGCTCAAAGCTTACATTTATTTTTTAATCTATCCTATTTATTTCAAGAGTGAGAAAGAAAAAGTAGTTGGAGAGAAAGAACTACTATAACTTTATAGTTGCTATAAGATCAGCAAAAACAGGAACCAACTTGTTTAGTGGAAATTAAACAACATAACAAACAGATTATACTGTCATTATTTAGTAAATTAAAAATATGATTTGTTGTGGTATAAGAGGAATAAAAGACGTCACCCCAGTGTCCTTGGTACAGTGATTTGCACTGTACCAAGTTGTGCATTATTTTGCTGTAACATTGTATGTAATTGTTTATATAGAAATTATGCAACAAGGGTAGATGAGACCCGGTGCTTGATGATACCGAGAGGTTATACGCCTCACTTATTCGCTAGAAGAATACGTTTAGTTTCATGGGTTGGTACAGTCAGTAGTACTGGAAAGAGCGGAGAGCAGCTGCCTGCCAAAACCCACAGTCAAACCCAGTCGCAGAAACATTTTCAGCAATAAAACATGCCTGCTAATGTTATGCCTCGGAACGATCCATGTTGTTTCGATCTTTCATTACAGCTGCTTCCGCCAATGAACTGACAGGTTCATGACTCATCTCACCGCTTTGTGAGTTCATGGCTCACACAAACAACAAAGCTAACTAGTTTCTAACACAAGGCTGAATCCCAAATCCCCCTCTAACCCCTGAACAAGGGCACTACTTGGTGTGTAGAACAACCCTACCTAGCACACTAGCTTCTCGGTTTACATTATTTGGAATAGTTAGCTAGCTGAGGCTATTATATTAAAAGATCAAATAAGTGAAGACATAAAGAGATATTTTACTTCTTACAGGACTGTCCACCACCTCCATGGCTTATTCTCCTCTCCCTTTGGCTACAAAGTACCAGCAAGAATTTAAAACTATGTTCATCCCTCGTTTAAGGGTGATAACAAAAAAAAAGATTAATCAAACATCTTGTCTTGGTTGAGAGATACTTAGACTTGGGATTAACAATATCTTTAATCTGCCTTAATAATGTCTCGAGAACATGATTATTTTCTGCAAAACTTTCTTTCCAGGAACCACATTCTGGGAAGGGAAGGTTACCTGGAGAGAAAAGGCCGTCTCCTTCCCCGTTAGGCCAGCCGACAATCTCCCTCATCTTCTTCAGCGTCAGCTGCTCCATCAGCACAAACACGGGTGCAATCTCATAGGTGAACCTGGAAAGGCATCAAAAGCAGCAGATAGGGAATTAGAGCTGAATAAAGCCAGGAAATTTTGATTGACAGGAGAAAAATCTGTCTTGTCACACATCTGTGCTTCTTTGACTGACGAGTACAAATTGACTGAGCTGCAGTGGAAACCTGCCTCTCCCTTTTCCTCCTCCTCCTCTTCCTCCTCCTTTCCCTTTTCCACAATGATTCTGTTTCATTTCCCAAAAAGCAATGCACAAACCCTTTTAATGCCTTCCATCGACAAACCTAATAACAGTCCTCCAGAGATTCCATCGATACCTGCGCTCGATTGTGTTTCGGCTAATTTCAAACCTTTATAAAAGCCTGGCGTCATGCGGAATCCCATCCCAGATAAAATATTCAGCTGTGAATGCCGCTAATTAAACGAGGGCTGTGATGGGCTCGATAAGCGCTCTTTTTGCTCGGGGGGGGGTTTAATGAAGGGGTCTGATGGCGTGATGAGTATCTGTCAGTCTCAATGGAGGAGTTCAGGGCGACAGGAAACAGGCAGGGCACGGCTGTTCGGCTGAGATAAGGGCCTCAATCTGTCTCATTCAAAGAGAGGAATGGCACATTTCTATGTCATTGAGAGAGAGAGAGAGAGAGAGAGAGAGGGTGTTGCAAGCTAAAAAAGGGACAAAAGAAAATGTCTGAGAGCACGGCATCCTCAGTGGAGGTCCGAGATTAAAGAATGTAAATGGATGAAATTCCCATGTAACCCATTTAATATGGAGATCTATATCTATTGAGTGATCAGTAGCATTGCTGTGCGAGTTAGTAAATGCTTTTTATTCTGGTTTTGGAGACTTTTTCGTCTCTAAACTCTAACAAAACTATCCCGCAAGGTGTCATTTGGGATCCTCAAGGTACAATCCCAATGTTCCCTAAAAGTATATTAGCACTCCTTAAGGCCCAATTATGCGTCCAATTACTTTAAATAATGTCTCTCTGCAGTCACATCCACAGAATGCTAACCACACATTTAGTAAAAGCAGGTGAAACCTAAATTCAGTTTGTCTCTATGTGGGAACTCTAACAACATACTGTCAGAAAGACGCCTTTTGACTTCAGCCTCATTAGAAAGCCTCAAGTTCCAGCTTACTATCTTTTTTATCTCAGAATGAATAAATAACATTCATGACATTTCAACCCTAACCCTAACCCCAATCCCAAGTCTAACCCTAACCAGTTAAAGATTTTACTGATATCCTGACCCATGTCCTGAACTTCGCCAATCTGCAGTTTGCCAACGCTTACATATAAAATGTATAAAGTTCTCGTCTTTGCTTATGTTATAGCAGCTATTAACAGACATTCCCTCAATAAACTCTTTATGAAAGTCGAAAAAAGACAAACGTCTCTGTCTCTTATCTTGTAGTATATGGATAATACTGTACAGTTTGAATATTATTATGGTTATTATTAACCAATTAGTATGTGAGTGCATGTGCATTATCTGTGTGTTTGTGTGTGCCTGTGTGTGTGTACAGTATACGTGTGTGTGCTTTGGCACATTAGCTGCCAGTCGATACGTGTCAGCTTTGATTATTTCTAATTAATCACAGTGAGTGATGATGATGGCAGAACCCGCGCTTTCACCACATTCACACACTGACAGAGCCTCGAGACAAAGGAGCACCCTGCTTTCTTCACACAAAGCCAGCGAGTGTGTGTCTGTGTGTAAGCAGGAGGAGGATCGACTTAAAGAACAAATGACTGAGGAAGCAAATGATGCTTAAACACTGCAGAGAAAAAAAAACCCAGACATAATGGGTGCGAGAACATGTAGCATCATTCCAAAAGATCCAGTTCTGCCCAGTGGGGTGCAACATCCCTGGAGCAAAACAACACCAACGAGAGAGAGAGAGAGGGGGAGAGAGAGGGAGAGAGGGAGAGAGAGGGAGAGAGAGAGAGAGAGAGAGAGGACTGCCCTTCTGTTTTTATAAAAAAGCAAATATACATGAATTTCTATAGGACCCAATTTATCATCTTTTCATCTCCATGCTAATTGATATAAACAATCATATGGACAGTGTAGTGTAGTGCTTTGCTCGCACTCGCATTTAGCGACTATATTTGTTCCATGACATTTTTCAGAGATTTTAAAGCTCTGAAGAGAATCAGAATTAATCAACTGTTGCTTTATTCACCTTCATACTTACCACTAAATTAGATTAATACAGTATTACAAATATAAATCAATACTTTATTTAGTGTTCTAGCATTTACTAGGCTTTTATAATCTATCTTGACTGTAAAAGTGCAAGAGGAAAGAAAATAAATTTTAGAACCTCAACATGATCTAAAACTGTCTAAAATGTTTGATGATTATATGATTTTATTGAATAAAATATTTTTGTTATAAATTCATACAAAAGCATTCTTCAGGGATTCTTTTAAGGTTTATTAGATAATTCATGTTTCTAATTTCTATAAAAGAGTTTCCAGGTTCTACAGCATGTTCAGGATGTTCTAGAGGGACAATGCAGAGCATTAAAGGGCAGAAATTGTCCAAAAATGTCTTAACTCTTCTTTAGTTGTTTTTTATTTTCTTATAACTTTATTTAATCTTATATTTGTACAGGAATTGGTAATTTTAATTTTCTTTTACTCTTTTACATTTGAGGGTCTTTCTCATATACCCAAACCAAATTGAAATTCTTGATGTCACATGCCATGTCATATCACATGTCTTAATCTCCATCAACATTGGTACTCACTATGGACAAAATGTTACAGTGCACTCTTGAGTCAATCACTTCATCGCTACAAACCATACCAAACTCATGGTCAACCCTCATAAACTTTCCAAGAACTTTCCAAATTTAGCTACGAGTTTAGCACTTCACTTATTTTTTCTAGTTCCTTTCTGCAGTTAGTCAGGTTTGTTTGGTCATGTTCCATATTAAAGGCAACATTTTCACTTTTTCATTCATGTTCTTTCAGCTCACCCGTTAACAATCACCTGTTCTGGATTCCATCATATGAAAATCCATTTAATCAACATTGAATTTCATTTAGTGCAAAATTTCATGTCATCTATCTCAGCATAACTAGTGAACAATAAGCACTTAGCAAACAGTCTAGGCTAGGGCTGCACGATTTGATAAAAATGCATATTGCGATTATTTTGACACATATCCTGATTGCCATTTCCACTGCGATATATAACTATTAAATGTACCAATTAGTATTCAGATGGATTTATCTAGGCTAAGAGCAAATAATGGCACAAATTACAATATTAAGAAAATATCTGCCAACATTTATTTAGATTATATATGAATCAAATTTTTGACAAGTATTTTTTACAAGTAAACAAGTATTCCCCCCCCCCCTTTTTTTTAAAGACATTGTAGAAATTCTACAAACTCAGAAGAGAAATTCCTATGCAAATATTACTTGTTATAAATTGGAGCTTTTTGTGATTTGATAATTTAATGGGTCCATATTACTATTTAGATTTTTATGCAATTAATTGTGCAGCACTAGTCCAGGGCATGAGTGGTTTGTTCTTTTGGGTGATCGAGCGACGCACCACCAAAAGATTAAAGATTATTTATGTTCATTTTAATCACTTTAGCTGTGATTGTTCTAGGCGGTTACTCCTGCCTGCCTCTCTGAATACTGTCCAATCAGTGTCAAGTACTGCACCCTCCCCTTTAGAGGTCATTTCAGTCTGGTTGAAAATCGACCAGATATTTCTCAGATGTTTCTTTTTTTTTTCTTTCAAATTTTAGCCACTGCAGTGATTCTGTATTGGTTCCAGGAGGGCTCGCACTAACATGCTTCAGACATACGGACATGCTACAATTTGCGGGAGTGACAATCTAGGTTCACAATCAACATGGCCAGTATTTCCTCATCTCAGAGCAACTTGGTCATCTCTTGTGTGAGCACAGACAGTTACAGGAATAAGGGGACATAAATATAGAAAATACAGAAACATCAGGACATGGAAAACTCTGTTAAGCTAGCCTCATCGCTACACAGCTGAACTACGCTCAGGGAGGAAGCACAAAGAGGAGGTTGATAAAAACAGGCACATTTTGCCAAAAATAATAGATTATGTTAAGTTTTGTGAAGATGTTTATTACAATACCGTTGATTGCTCGACTGAAAAATTACGAGTGCAAAACAAAAGCAATTTGGGAAAGAGAGAGAATGAATTACATTTGGCATTCCTGCTGGTTTTGTTATAATCTGCCTACTTGTATTTTAACTAGAGGACACAATTTACCTGTTATCAATAAACATAAACTTAAATCGACATATAACAACAAAAAAGTTAAATGTTTTTGGATGACAATTAAAAAAAAGAATGTTGTTCCAGTCAGTTGATTTAAAACTACAGTGTGTAAACATGATTATTGAGTCAGTGGGGATGAGAATAATCTATAATCTGATGTTCCTGAGCTGTTGTAAGTCACCCTGTCAATCCTATAATAGTAATTCACTAGTAAGTCGATGTGAGTCAGTGTGCATACGTCACACTCTGGCTAAGATACGTCATATTGAAATCACTTTCCAGCTTTAGGCATGAATGAAGATGAGTGAGAACCAAGTAAACAGGAGAGAGAGAGAGAGAGAGAGAGAGAGAGAAAAGGTTTAACCCTGACACTATTAAATTTTTCAAGCTAAACAAACATTTATTTCCTCACAGTTTATGTGAGTTTACATAGAGTTTGTGTTGTTACCCTGTCGCCGGCTTGATTTTTTTTAAACAGACTGGACAGCAAAATACATTAAGCAAAAAATAAAAATACACACATCATAAGCACTCACAAATGATAGATTATGCTGTATTTTTGGTAGCTATTTAAAGTTAGAAGTATGTAAGTTTCGTTCAGTATTATAAGTTAAGTTTGGAGACAAAGCCTTAAATTCTTCATCTCACAAAAAAGACTTCAAATTTGACATGAATAAAAAACGAAAAGATTGTGTAACATGTCCAAGATGTGCACGTCTTTTTTTTCCTTAAATATCCGCACGGAAAGTTCACTGTTACACAATGCATTTCTAACGTGCAGTATTTCCAATACAACTTAAAAAACATTGTCTAGTATGTCTATTATCCATCAGAATTCCTCATACCATAACCTACCCATCTTACAAGATCTATACATCATTTTTGTAGATTTAAACTAGTTGTAATTCTGTAGTTAAAACAAGGCTTCTATTTCTAAAAATAGTGAAATAAAAAAGAATTAACTTTATTTTCCACATGTATGTGAAATGAGTCAGTTTACACTTTATTCTGTACTATTATTCTTAATACCCAATAGCAAAAAACAACGCTAACTGAAGTCCTGAATATTACAAAAGTAATCTTCACAACCATGACACTCACACACCCATAACCATTTCCCAAATCCATTATATTCATTATGAACTTGAATAGTGTCAGAGAGTAACATTCCAAAATCATACAGTCTAATCCTAAGCATTACAAATGAGCTTGCAAATTAATATAGTGTGTATGTGAAAGATCAGATTTTCATACTTTCACATATTGACCTCGTAGCTCTAATACGAAAAATTAAGACGAAATGTTTAATCACCTTTAAGTATGTTTTGGCTGATTTAAGCATATCTGAACTTGTGGCTGAACTGGAGAGAAATGTGTGTGAATCATGTGAATAAGAGTGTATTAGGCAAAGTAATTTCCCTGTGCCACCAGCCATTGTTCCTGTAATGGCGGTTTAACAAGAACTTCCTCATCGTAAGTGACTTCTATAATGGAGCCATGCATTTTATATAAAGAAGGACAGCGCTAATGAAGCGACTCGTTCCTGTGGGAGTGAAAGAGCCACTCAGAGGGACTATGTGGAGTTTCCACGGCCCAGGGGGAGGCGGATATGGAGCAGGAGGGGGCACTAACGCTCCGACTGGCTGGCCTCAGCTGGCACTCGGCTTCTACCAGCCATCAGTCACACACAGTCAATGGACCATTAACTAGTTTTAGGATGAGTCCATTCTGAGCTACAGTAGCTCTTTTATATATATAAAAAAAAGAAAAGAAAAATCATAATATCAGGTTAAAATCAGAGTACAGCATGCATCTGTGCCTTTGGTTTTGTGTATCTATGCCTGAGAAAGAAGGAGGAGAGAGAGCAGAACCGCATGAAATAACAGGAGGATAGTGGAAGTCTACTGTGCATTCTTCATGTTCCCTGTTTAAATATCTGCCCTGATAAGTATTATTATTATTATTATTATTATTGTTATGATGATGATTATTATTATACATTGCTGTTATAAAATGTTCTGATCAATATGCAATCTAACGTGCCCTGAGGGTGTCAGCGCTCCCTGATCAGATCATCACTCGATACAACATGAACAAAACCAGCACCTCTGGCCACAGAGCAAAACACAATTACTTTACATAACCGCAATGTGTGTGGGATCATACACAGCCACATCAACAGCCCGAATAATCATATGTACCACAAAGAGGTGGGAAAAAAGGACAGGAAATAGAAGAAGATGACATGAAAAAAGGAAATGGAAAAGAAAGAAACAGATGATATTTAAGGAATCAAAAATACAGTGAAAAAAAAAAAAGAAAAGAAATAGGAGACATGAATTGAAAACCAAGTAGCCAGGAGAACATGAAAGGATATTTAAAAAAAAGATAGGAAAGTGAACAATATGGCAAGAAAATAAATGAGAAAAGGAAAGGAATCAGGAAGACAGCAAATGGAATGAAAAGAAAGAAAAAGTCAAGAAAATAAAGAAAAGGAAACGAATTGAAAGAAAGGATGGGAAATGAAGCAGGAAGACAGGAAAGGAAAGAAAATAACACACTGTCTAAGGGATTGAACAATAAAATAAGTAAAGGAAATGGACAGAACATGAACAAATAGGGGGACAGGAATCGAAAAGGAGGGAAACATGTGAAGGACATTTAAAAAATGAAAGGAAACATGGGTAATTGAAGGAAATTATAGGAAAGAGAGGAGGAAAAAGGGATTGGAAGCAAAGGAAATTAAATGAAGACATGCATGGAGGAAAGGCAAGGAAATGGAAAGGAAACAGGATTATGTTAAAGGAAACAAGAGAACAACAAAGGAACAGGAGAGAAAGGAGAACTTAAGAAAAAAAGGAGAGGATATAAAACAAGAGGACATGAAAGGAAAGGAAAAAAGAATCAGAAAAGAGAATCAGTAGTACATAAAGGGAAAGGAATTGAAAGGAAATGAAAAGAAAGAAATGAGAAGATAGCTAAAAAAAAAAAAAGAAAGAAAATAAAAGGAAAAGTTACTTACATGTTAGTGTTAGCAGTAGACGTTAACCATTCTCCAGCCAGGCCGATTATGTCCAGACCAGTGGAGAGCTGATTGAAAAATCTTGGGTGTCCTGAAAAAAAAAAAAAAAAACAGAGAAGAGAAGAACAGAAATTAAACAAAAGTAAGCACAAAAGTAAACTAACCTATATAAGCAGAATAGAGAGCAGGACAAACAAAAAGTATTAGAGTATTAATGTCTTCTGCTCTACAGATACAAGGGTCATGTCACTGAATATGGACGCTGTCTTGTGGAAACTAATATTATAATGTTTCACCACACACACACACACACACACACAGAATGTTGCAGCCGCTTTGGACTCTGTAAACCTTAACTGCCTCCTTTTATTTGAAATGCCTCTTAATGCCCCTGTTTTCATTAAAGTATCATTCAGGGGTGCGTTTCCCAAAAGCATCGTTAGCCAACTATGGTCGCAAGTTCCGTCGTTACCAACATAGTTCAACAAC
>JAQQZT010000037.1:3838679-3849671 GCA_030068275.1 Clarias platycephalus | reverse complement strand
TAACATTATTACACCACTTCTACGAAGAGAGAGAAAAAATAAACACACTTTACAGTAGGGGGCGATATGTGCTTATGGCACTACTCCGCCATTGTATCGAAGAAGAAGAACAACGACAGATTAAACCAACATCGTTCTAACCATGGAAGTGCGACACAGGTGCGATGGTTTTGGGAAACACTTGTGACGAGTTCGTTAATTTCATCAACGTTGCATCGTACTATGGTCATTAAGCAAAGAACGACATAGTTGTACGGGAAACGCACCCCAGACCTGCTTTAAGGCAACTATAAGATGTAATAGTGCTAATGGAGTTTGATTTCCCTGACCAGTTTGTTCTTGATCAATTACAGAAAAAGGATAAACATAACAAAATAAATAAACAAATAAACAAATAAACTAAATAAAGGTTTCCGATTTGATAGTAAATAATTAATCGTAGAGGACAGAAACAAGACACTTGAGCCTGTGCCATTTCTGAGTTCACATTCAATTAGCGAGATACTGTTCACGCAGCATGAGCATCGATTATTTCCCCATAATTTTAACCCTTTTACTTTTTCAGTCAGAAATGATTTTGCATTGCACCGCTGCCAAGTGTCTCAGCAGATAACTGCATGAATGTGGAGGTGTACAGGTTCCTAATCATCTCGAATAGAACTAGTAGTGTACTGTATAGTAAGAGTATGTGGACTGAGATCATACCCGTGCGAACTCCATACTTGAGCGTGTCCCTGCAGTCCACGAGGATCTGCTCGAGCGACTCAGGCTGGTCACACAGCTCCAGGTTGAAGCCCTCGATGCCCTCCAGAAGCTGGTGTGGATGGTGGAAGTCCAGAACTTTGGTGGATCTTTCGAAAGTCTTGCGAACGTAATTGGTGAGGATCTCCACAACCTCGAGGAGAAACTGCATAGTCGGCTCTTCACCATTTTTAGCAGGAAGTAAATCTGCAGAGGAAGCAAGTGTACGAAAAGGAATGAGAGGCTTACTTATTTATTTATTTATTTACATTGCTGTATTAGTAATATTGCATAATTTTATTTATTAATGAATTGTATTGCATGTTTGTTTATGTATGTATGCATGTATCTACTGTATGTCTGTATGTACGTATTTTAATAAAATATTTTTCTTCCATCTAACCAACAGTCATTCACTCATTTATTATGCCTTTGATTTCTTTTTCATTTTCATTTTGTACATTTATTTTTATTTATAATACGTTCTTTTTTCTGTGGAGCTTTCTCTATATTTATATATTTATCTTTCTTTCTTTCTTTCTTTCCTTCCTTCTTTCCTTTATTTTCTTCTTTATTTTCTTCTTTCCTTCTTTAATTTTAAGACTGTCTCACGTAACCTGAAACCTATTTTAGCCATTTAGGACATGTACTTAATTTAAAACAAACGAGATACCAAACAATCAAACACAGAAAAAACACTTATGGCTATTTTATTACAGTAGAACATCAAAGGCATTTATATATTATAATTACTGGATGTTAAATACTTTTGTGTTTAAAGTCGATTCTAATACCTTCAGTTATTTATTTATTTTTTAAAGTTTTTTTGACTCAGACCACACGCACCTGTACAATGTCTCAAGAATTAAGTAATGTTATTTCTATGAAGCGTTTCCCCTGCAGGACTTAAGCAACAAAACCTGTGTCTTAGACTTATCAGAACTGAAGATAAATGGCAAGTTTTTCTGAGCTGAGCATTCGACAGTGCTGTGGAAAGTTGCATACATTATTTTTAGAGTAAAAAAAAAAAAAAATATTCTCTTTGCTATAATGTACAATTGAGCAGCACATGTGTGTATAAATGGAGTGAGTGTGTGAATTAAGATGAAGAAAGTCGTGATATAGAAGTCTTACCTCGGGCGAACAGGTTGGAGAAGTCTGTCTCTGTGTGAGTGAAGCGTGTTTCCTTCTCCCGGTTCTCCCTGTTATGACTCTGCTCTTTCTCTCTGAAGGATCCCATCATTCTGCCTTTCTCCTCCAAGCTGTTGTTCTTCTGCAGAAACCCTGCATCGTTACAAGACGATGAAGAATGAAAGCCACTTAGAAACATGTCCGGATCTTTGCTACAGCCTACTTTGTAAGTGAATTCTCCTGACACATGCCTTTGTCTCTGAGTGACTAACAGTCTGTAGGGCTGATATATTTATTTATTTATTTATTTATTTATTTATAGGCCCACTTTAGTGATGATTTCCACCCCCAGCACATTTCCTCCCGAGTGTTCAAGCTGCCTGACCCGAACAGAAAACATGTCATTTAACCGGGGGCGCAGAGATCTGATAGGGTTATAGATCTGATCCACACTGCTCCCCATGACTCCGATCTATCACAGAGATTTTTATTGCTGTAACTGGTGTGAAGTAGAAAGAAAAGCATAAGCAGGAAGGCAATCCGCCTAAAAGCTCTCACACCTGAGACAGACAGCATTGTTCAGGGTGCCATCCCATATAACAAGCTCGTAAACAAAAGAATTCAAATAAACATTTTATTATTAGTATTTTTTAAAGATTTACACAGAGTAATTGCATAATAAATTTTCATTTTACAAGACGTTGATAAAATTACTGGGACAGTGAAACTTTCATGTTTTTTTTTTATTTGTTCTTTTATTATTTTATATTATAAATACTTTTTTTTTATCTAAATGAGTTGTCATGAATAGGATTATAAAATTTTTAAATAGTTTCTTTATTTATTATAAACAGTGACACTTTTATTGATCAATAATAATGCTATAGACCTGCCTATTATTATTATTATTATTATTATTATTATTATTATTATTATTATTATTATTAATAATAATAATAATAATAATAATAATAATAATAATACTATTATTAACCCTGTATGGCATAATAAAAATCTGATAGTAAATTATTAAAACAACAACAACAACAAAAATAATATTAATCATCATCATCATCAGTGAGATTAAACAAAAGCTAACCCTTTTCCTTTTTATTTTTGGTTCATCATATACAGTAAACAGTACATCTGGCCAAAAAATGTAAGTTAAGCGTTAATCACATCTATAGTTTATATTCTAAACAAGAAACAGTGCAATTGTTTATTATTTTATGAAATTATCAGAAAGATTGCATAATAAAATATTTGACAGAATGGCTGTAGGATTGTATGTTTTTGTGTTAAATCTCTGAATGAGATCATAAAAAATACTGACTTTTCCCAAATGCATTGTTACTCTTCACATCACATCTAGTGGCAGAAAAAAAAATGTGAATGGTTTGGCCATTTGATGCTCAGGGGACATTGATTATCGCTGTGCAGTGTGTGTGTGTGTGTGTCTTTGTGTGTGTGTGTGTATGTGTGTGTATGTGTGTGTGTGTGTGTGTGTGTGTGTGCGTGTGTGTCTGTGTGTGTGTGTGTGTGCGTGTGTGTTTATCTCACAGAAACAGATAGGGAGAGAAACGTAGTGGCGCTTCATATTCAGCCTCAGATAAGAGCTAAAGACTGTTTGAATCTATGCAGATACATTCAACACTGCTTATATGATCTGTTTTTCTTACATCAGGTTAAAAAAAACGCTGACTTGCTCTCAGTCACCTTGTTTAAAGCGATCATCTTTCCCCCTTAATAAACAGCACGTTGTCATATTATTTTATTTTAACCTTAAATAAAATAAATAACCTTGCTTCTCAATCCTGTAATATTTGAATTAGGTCAAGATTTCATTTCATTCAGAGTGTGTGGGGTTCAGGAAGGTTGTGAGGAGTCTGAGAGGGGGGTGTGAGGGGTGTGAGGGCAGTGAGGAGTGTGAGGAGGCTGTGAGGAGGCTGTGAGGAGGCTATGAGGACTGTGAGGAGGCTGTGAGGAGGCTGTGAGGACTGTGAGGAGGCTGTGAGGAGGCTGTGAGGAGGCTGTGATGAGGCTGTGAGGAGGCTGTGAGGAGGCAGTGGGGAGGCTGTGAGGAGTGTGAGGAGGCTGTGAGGAGGCTGTGAAGGCTGTGATGAGACTGTGAGGAGGCTGTGAGGAGGCTGTGAGGGCTATGAGGAGGCTGTGAGGAGGCTGTGAGGAGTGTGAGGAGACTGTGAGGAGGCTCTGAGGAGGCTGTGAGGAGGCTGTGAGGAGTGTGAGGAGTCTGTGAGGAGGCTGTGAGGAGTGTGAGGAGTCTGTGAGGAGGCTGTGAGGAGTGTGAGGAGTCTGTGAGGAGTCTGTGAGGAGGCTGTGATGAGGCTGTGAGGAGTGTGAGGAGGCTGTGAGGAGGCTGTGAGGAGTGTGAGGAGACTGTGAGGAGGCCTGTAGGGGGCTGTTAGGGGTCCTGAGGGCTGTTATGAGGGAGCTGTGAGGATCTGTCTGTGAGCTTTCCTCATCTAGCTGTCTGTCTGTCCGTCTTTCTGTTTGTGTGCCTGTCTCTCTGTCTTTCTGTCTCTCTGTTCCCTTATTATATTAACTGATTTCCTAAATTAATTTCATGTGGTCACTAAAATGAGGTGGACTCAGATACTGCTCTAACCCTCAGCTCTAAACTACGCTGTTAGAAAGCAGAGTGAATTCTGATCTTTCTTTCTGTCTACTACTGTAGCTTTAGATCTGTAAATAATTACGTTTCTCTTGGGAGGACGCAGAGCACTGAGTGTTACAGAGAGACAGGACTGCACTTACTCGTGCCTTGAGGCTTCGTCGGTGCTCACTGACCTTTCAGCTCCATCCCCCTGACACACAGTGTGCTACAGTGTAGAAGTTGTTATTTCTGCTGGGGGTAGTTTATGCGATAGTTCACAATGATTCTCATTAATGTACTGCATGAACTTCACAGACAAGTCACATGAACTTCATATGAATAATCACATGACTCACCCCTGAAAAGTTATACACGAAAAATTGATGCCGGACTCAACCATCATATTGGCTGTATTGCACACTACTGTATGTGCACAGTATAGCACAAATTTCTGAAAAAGGCCCACATTGCAGTACATAAAAAATCTGCTGCTAACACCCTATTGCCAGACACCACAGCACAAATTCAGTGATATCACACTCACGCCTGGAGTCATGCCATTTTAATGTAGATTTACTGGTGTGCTTCAGAAAATTATAACCCAATTTTAATCTAGTTTGGGCTGTTGGACAGGTGGCTTCACATTTTCCTCTAGAATACACTGGTATACAAAGTTCATGGTCGACTCAATGACTGCAAGTTCCCAAGACCATGTGGCTGCAAAAACCAGCCCAAATCATTAATTACCCCTCCATGGCCATGCTTGATAGTGGAACTGAAGTGTTTCCGCTGAATAGCTGTGCTGTGCATTATGGCCAAACAACTTCACTTTGGTCTCATCTGTCCATAGCACATTGTTCCAGAAGCTTTGTGGTTTATTCAGATGCAGTTTTGTGACCATTAGTCATGCTTTTGTGTTATTTATAGATAGAAGATCCTTACTCCTGGCAACCCTTCCAAATAAGCTGTACTTGTTCAGTCTTCTTCTAATTGTGCTGTCGTGGATTTAAACATTTAACAAGCTTAGTGAGGTCTGTAGGTTCTGAGGTGCAGCTCTTTTTTTAATTTTGCTGAACATTGTATTTAATTCAATTCAATTTTATTTGTATAGCACTTTTAACAATGGTCATTGATGCAAAGCAGCTTTACAGAATCAAAAGAAAATATGTAAGTGTGTATGAAATGTGAGAAAATGTGTATAAATCAAAAATATCAGATTGTCCCTGATGAGCGAGCTGAGGGCAGCGGTGGCAAGGAAAAATTCCCCGAGATGGCAGTAGGAAGAATCTTTGAGAGGAACCAGACTCAACAGGGAACCCATCCACATTTGGGTGATAACAATTAGCAGGAATTGTCTTGCAGTCATACTATGTGTTAAGCAGCTGAAGTACAATATAACAGATGTTTTAAGTTAATATGGAGTTCCGTTTGTTATTGGAGACTCAGATAGACAGAAATTCCAGTCGTGAACTATCGAGTGAATAAGGTCACAAGTCCTCAGAGAACAGCTGTCTGCATCAGCCGAGGCCAGGACCGTCTTCATGGTAAATTGGAATCGTCCCTGGTTACCACACGCATCCCAAGCAGAGCACAAAGGCCTCCACGCAACGAGATTGTACAGTCTGACCTTGGGGTAAATGTGCTGGGACCCCTACTTGGATTGGCATCTGTCTTGAATGCTTTCAACTTGTGAATAATCTTTCTCACCATACAACGTTGAACATAAAAAAAAAAAAGGTTTTATAACCCTTTCCATATTGTTGTGCATCACAAATTGCTTCTCTGAGACCAGTGCTTATGTCTTTCCCTATTGGAATTCTTTAAACACACACACCTGAATCCTCAAGACTAACAAACTGCCAAAACTTCTACTTTCATAGAGGTACTGTGCACTCCTGCTGAGGAGCAGTTAACCAAGGGCTGATGATTAGTAGCACCTGGCCGCAACCTACCCTCTTAAATCTTGTTGAAGTAGTAAGGGGGTACTTAGAATTGCCATGTTAAATTAATTGCATGGTGAAAAAGTTATATGTTTGTCTGAGGTTGTATTTGCTTAATACTAAGACCCGCTACAATCAGATGATTTTTATTATGTTTTTACACAAGAAAACTTTTGAACAAGATGGTATAGTGCACTACCTAGTGTGTAGAAGACTTTCTACTGGCTTCTATACACTATTTAGTGCACTAAATGTCCTTTTGGGATTTGCTAACATTGTAAATAGTGTACAAAATCATGACCTCAACACTTTAATGTTATTACCACTATATGTAGTGAATTTATAGGAAGTGATTAAGCAGTCATTTGGGACTGAGCCTGTAGGGTGATGAGAACACGCGATGACAGCCCTGCTCTTTCCATTTGTGATTTGGGGCATAAAAACCTGGACAATGACTAAAGAATTAAGATGAGGTAATGGAGAACAGAGACCCAGAGAGACCCCGTGGGTCAGAGTAAGGTCACTGCTGTGCCAGAAGATGAAAAGGTTAAAATCCAGGTTAGGTCTGAACATCTTTGATGTGAGAAAAGGCCAGGAATAGGTTGGAATCAAGAAATAAATAAATAAACTCACCACAGATCTTCATGCCCAGTTTGCGGGTGCAGCCATGCGCGACCCCGTACCAGCCATCACACGCTGCAACGAGAGAAGATCAGAGCTGCTCAGTGTGTGTACCCGACATTTTAGATTTTTATGAGGTGGAGAGAAATGGAGCCTGAGAGAGAGAGAGAGAGATAGAGAGAGAGAGAGCACCAAATGGAGCCTATGATGCAGTGACAAATCCCCACTGTGATGAATGAACTCTGAGTGAATGAACTTAACACTGAATATGCCTTTTGCAGTGTATGGTTATTGAGAGAGAGTGTTTTGTGTATAAATATATATCCTGATAGAGCCATATTTGTAATTAGCTTTAATGATGAGATCTGAAACATGCTTGTTACAGTATTTACATTAAGTGCATTAAGCTATAGGAGTAAAAATCATGACAACATAAGTTTTGTTTCGGGATATTGCAATATGGGATTTAAAAAAAAGCAGGTTCTCATACAGTACATTTTAAAGAACAGACCATTTGACCTATTTGTCCAGCCAAGCCTGACTTGAATTGGCTGATAGAAATACATCAGTATTTCAAGACATTTCTGGTCTGCATTGAGGTCTACATTCATTTGTTTTTATTCCATGACCATGTGCATGTAACCACAACACCCGTCTTTTCTACAAGCTTTAAAATACTCATAAATCCAAATGTCTATATTTTCCAAGGACTTCGTTAAGGAGGACAAAGTCCAACCAAAATAAATCAATAATGATGCCATTATATGAGTCAATTTATGCCAGCATTGGTTGCAGGACCATTTCTTGCTCTAAGTGGTATATGTGGCTATTTAGAGCTTCAGGATTACAAGGGATCCTAAGATTTTAAAACAGAAAAGCACGCATATCTAAAATATGAAAAGGTTTATGTATCAGGCAGCTTGCTTGTGTTGTTAAAAGAATAAGCTAGAGACAAGCTAGGTAACCTATTGTACATCAGCTTATAAAGAAATGGCAACTTATAGAAAGCACTATGCGTCTGATAGTGATATACTAATTTAAAACATGGTTATGAAATAAATCTGTCCTGAGAGGCCCATGGAATTTATTTTATACCTAATTGGGTCAATGTACTGAGAACTCTATACACCAGTTATAAGCACAATCTGCAAAACATTCACATAAATCTACACATCCAAGGGTCATTTTTATTTATTTATTTATTTATTTGTTTGTTTTTTAATATTAGCATGAGCCTTTTTCCATGAGAAGGTTCATCATCGGTCATTAACCTTCAAATATCCTATGCACCATAATTATTTGTTTTCATTTTCATTTGATAATATATTTACAGTTTTAGGTCAAATATATTAAAGGTTAAAAATAAATAAAAAATAAATATCAGTGGCTTCCATTATAAAATATTACTGCATTATATAATGTTCATAAAACAAATCTCCCGTTTCCTGGGTCTCTGATTATTTAAGAACCATTGACCCTATACTCCTGGAAATAAATTAGGGTGGTACCTATTGCAGGTGTATCCTTAATGGGCATGATTTACCACTGAAAGAAAACAACAACAAAGTATTGAAATTAAGGGCAATTAAGGAATATTTGTGTGTTGAACAGAAGCTAAATAATGACAGTTGTATAATAAACAATATGTATGTAATGTAGCTTTCATTTTTATAATAAGATTTTAATGGAACATCAATGAACCTTATTATTTTTTAAGATACACAACACTTAGGTTTTCAGCTAAACAAGCTAAAAAGATGGAACAATGTCAAAAGACAAGGCAAATTGTATCTTTATTTTCGAAATAAGATGTTAATAGTAAATGTAAATTATTGTATAATTGTTAAAAATATATTTTAGCGTTCGTGCATCTCAGGACCCTATAGCGGTTGATAGAGAAGCTGATGAGAAGCTGATGAGAAGTTGACACACCGGGTAAAGAGGCGCATTCAAATAATGTCGAGCATGAAATGAGGGTCAGGACTGGAACTAATGATGCGGGACATCTCTTCTGGCTTGCAGAGAAGAAGAAATGTCTGACATGGACCATGGTCCTGCATTAGCAAACCATACAGACAGATGAACATCAGGAACACACACACGCGCACACACACAGAAATAAAACATCTGTCTGGTGTGTGCTTTAAATATAAATTTAACTCAGAGAATAAAAGTAGCGATATAGCATGGGGCGTGTGCGTGCGTGCGTGTGTGTGTGTGCGCGCGCGCGTGTGCACGCTTCGCATCAGTGAGCCTGAGATGGAGACTGGCACAGAGATAATAGAAACACACGTGCTCTCTCTCTCTCTCTCTCTCTCTCTCAAACACACACACACACACACACATACACACACACACGTGCGCGCGCTTTCTTGTGCCTTTAGTTCAAAAGAAAACTGCCATAAATTGGCCAATTACACTTACCCAGCAAAATGTCGGGTTTTTTTTGGTCTCTAAGCAACATTGTTACATTTTCTAGACAGATTTTATATGTACGCAAAAAATCATCCACATTAAAAAAAAAAAGTAAAAACAAGCATTAAATATTAGAACATAATAGCCTACACATATTTAATATATACAGTATATAAAAAGCTGTATGATGCTCGTGAGCTGTGGGATTGGGCTCGCGGGTGAGAGGGATGAGTGAGTTCAGAACACTGCGGCTAGAGAGGATAATTCCCCACATTACTGTCATCTCACTAATTATGCTTTTTTTCTGCCTCCATTTTTAACTAAAAGCGCGTGCATGAAGTGGACAAGGTCTAGAAGCTATTATTATCAGCACAATACACACCTGCAGCACAAGTCACACTGCATTCGTCTTGCAGAATTATTATTATTATTATTATATTCATCATCATTATTATTATTATTATTATTATTATTATTACAGATTCGACACTGTGCAGATTTTTTTGGTGTGTGTGTGTGTGTGTGTGTGTGTGTGTGCTGGGGGGCGTGTGTGTGCACGCTCTTTATCAGGACCTACCCGAGGCTGGAGGTCGCAGATTAGCAGAGCTCTGATCTACTTCGACGGCTGAGGTGGAGGAGGAGGATGAAGCCGAAGCCTCCATCATCATCAGACTGGGCGCTTTTCACACCAAGGACACACTGCTGGGACACACATAGTCATAATCATACACATAAACAAACAAACAACTAACACTATCCTAATTTCGCTATTTAATTAAGACATAGAAATTAAAATCGGAAGTTATTATAAAAATTACAAATTCTCGGATTGAATATGTTACAGCTCCTCTTTTTTTATGACATGCAGAACAAGTTTATTATATATGCAAGATTATTATTATTATTTTTTTTAAACAAAACGTATTTTTGTGTTTTTATGGCTGTTATAATTACTGGCTCTTCATTATTCATTGACAGCCATGTTCCAGTTAATGCCTGCCATACTCCGTTATATAGTTATTGTGTTTCCTTTTTTGTAAATTATTTGAAGCTTTTGTTCAGTGTACAATCACACTAATAAAGCAATGCCAAATGCAAAAATATAAATGATTTAAAGATTAAGACGTTCACTCACACCCCATCATTTTCTGTCATAATTCTTATATTTATTATTGATTTCATCAGATTTATTTTTAACTATTTATTTTCGGCTTATTAGAGCTGAAGCTATGCGGATCACTACAAGATGATTTGATGCGAGTTTTCAGTGTCCCAGCTAGACACGTAAATGTTTAAGTGAGTAAAAAAAATTAACAACACCTAACAACAGATACAGCAAAAATGAAAGAATACCTTTAGGAGATTATATATAAACCCTCAGGTAGTCTATATACGACAGTGATGTAAGATTCCTGTGCAGAAGCGGTTTGATTAATTGACGGATGGATTTGGAAGCAATAAAGGTTAAAAATACCATGCGTCATGCGCCTGAATGTCTACTTTATATAAGTATAGAACTATTATAAATTA